>PVLC010017573.1:0-33657 GCA_004027655.1 Graphiurus murinus
TATGTATAATTTGGGATCCTAATAATTTTAAAACCCAAATAAACAAAAAGTAAACAACTTTAATGGCAACTCTAATAACACTAATAGTATAAGTAGCTGTAATAATTCTAGAGGCATAGAAAAAGAATTTAAAAAAATGCTTCACTATTTAACATTCAAGAGAATTAATTGGGAGTAGCAATGGGAAAATAGTATCATAGGGAGAATCAGCATATCGTTTCAATTTTGTAACACTGAATGATTTGTGGTCCTATTTCTTTTAGGTCCTTTGGAGAGAATAAAAGTTAATATAGCAAGTTCAAATTAGATTAATTAATGGTTAATGAGAACATCGTTTTCAATTACAAAATACACAAAGAGGGAAGACGAAAATAAAAATATCTCTTCTCAAAATAAGCAAAGCATAAGACATGGAAAGCATAAATTTTTAAAGAATAGATTACTTAAAGTGGGAGGGAAATTAATACATCACAAATACTTTACTTAGATCCAAATATTCATATATATATATATACTTTTATTAATTTATTTCTATTTCTCAAAAATGATTTAAAGTAACAAGAAAGCACTTAGATTCCAAATCAAATAATTTAAATATCCCATACAGAGTGCTACCAAAATACCTTTGGCACACTGTGCTCCTACAATCATCTAATAAATAATTTTTCATCATTATTTGCTTGATACTTTTCATACAAAACACAAAGGTGATCCTTTCCATTCCCTCAGAATTTAGAAACATTGTATAAGTACTCAAGTTCTATATTTAAATGGCAAGCAGTCCTGGATTAAATTCATTTTTTCTATGGAATATATTTTAAATTAAAGGCACATAAACAGGTCATCTATAGTGAAGAAAAATGTCCATAGATTGAGTAATTTACCTATAAAATAAATTTCCTACTTTTAATTAATTTACTTGCTCACTCATTCATCACATATTAATTGGGCTTCTTAATATAACAAGTATACAAACAGAAGATATCTTCCCTATCTGTAAGTAGTCTTATGGTCAAGTAGAGGAGAAAACCAGGAAAACTCAGAACATGGATTAAAATATTATCATGTCTCTCAAGGAAATGTGTGTGTGTGTGTGTGTGTGTGTGTCTGTGTGTGTGTGTGTGTGTGTGTGTGTATCTGTCTTTGTCCATGTAAGTATGATGAAATAGGATTAAAGAAGAAAGACCTAAATTTACGTAGGATGAGATGTGGATTAGGAAATTGAAGAAAGCCTCACAGAAGAGGTAATATTTAAGAATTGAAGAGTGGGCTAGAGTTTTCAGGTAATCATAGTAGAGTCAGGCATTCTAGGTATGGGGAATACCAAGTCGAAAAGCATACATTTATGAGAAAGAAAGATGGAATTGGTAACCAGGTAATTAAGTTTTAGGTATGATCAATGGGAAATGGGAAATGGATAGGCAAGAGCCATATTAGGAAGGACAATATGTTTGGGTATTTATTCTACAGTCAGTTTGGGGGAGTGTATTTAATGTCTTCTGAGCAAGAATATAATATAATTCAATTTCCAGTTAGGCATGAGAAATTTGTATTGGTACATAAGTGACTTTGGCCATTATCCTACATTTAGATGTTTATATATCTATACTTACATGTTAGGATATAAATTCTGGATTCAGGTTGAAGGAGATAGTTAAGAATAATCAGTTTTTTTTTTATTATAGACTAGAGGGTAGCTCTCCAGCTGAACAATTTAAAGTCTATGAAAACTTCATAAAACACATGGGGCCTCTTGAAATGGAGCTCTTATTTCTTAGTGGATTATTTAATTTAAAAAATATATTTTAATGTTAATTATCACTTAGTGTTCCAAATACTTTTTTCAAATACACTGCTAATACTGAAAGATATTCTTATATTAGATATTAATTTTTTTTTTTGGTACTGGGGATTGAACTCAGGGGCATTCTACCTCCAAGCCACACCCCCAGCCCTATAGCCCTATTTTTTATTCTTTATTTTGAAACAGGGTCTCACTAAGTTGCGGAGTGCCTCACTAGGTAGCTGAGGCTGGCCACGAACCCAGATCCTCTGGTCTCAGCCTCCCAAATACTGGGATTACAAGCGTGTGCCACCACGCCCGGCTTTTATTAGATATTAATTTTAAATTAGTTTATTTTTTAAAAAAAGCAGTTTGCCAGAATCTTATCATTATAAAGTAGCTTTGCTGGTTAAGTAGGAAAAAATGTATCCGATATAGTGATTTATATATTCTTTTTGTAAAATACAACATTCAGAAGTAATTTTCGAACTCCGTTATCAAACATGCTTCTACTACCTTTCAATTTTTTTTTATAATTCTTTTCACCATCTCAGACAATTGTCAAAGTTATTATATTTAAATAGGGTTTTGCTTCTAACTAGCTTGAGTTCTCCATTGTTTGATCCTAAAGTTGAAATGGTGAATTTGGGATATCAAAATCCTATGCAGGGAAACCATTGGTCATTGTGGTCAATCAAGGCTTGTCATGGTCAATTATGGTCTTTCGTATAGAAATGAGAAAATTGGCAATGAAGTTATACTTTTACAAATCATTCAAACAGTAAAATTTAATCTTGTAGCAATAGAAAATAATAGCTAACAAATCTCCCTCTATCTGGAAGTCCTTGGTTTCTAAATACATAGAGTCTGTATTCTTAAATCCATGTAAATGCATGTAAAGTACCCATTTGATCAGACTGATATTAAAGATATGATGTAGGGAGGCAGAAGGAAGTTAGAAAGAGGTGAGTCAGACACATGCTCCAAAGCTTTGAACCACATTTTTGGTATTTAAAACAAAGGCAAACTTATTATCTGTCCTTCTAGTACTTGGGTACAATTGTATTTTATGCACAAGGGTCATATATTTATGTTTTTTCTATTGTAATGGATTAATATTGAGTCCCATAGCACTATAATATTTGTATTTACAAATAGAAACCATATTTATGCTGAATGCATTTGTAACTAAGTGTACAATTCACAGCTTTATCACTTGTTTTATGAGTCCATTTGGCTTGGCACAGAAAAAAGTAATTAATCAAGCCTGTATATTTCAGGACCTGGTCTTTATTTATGCAGAAACTGCATATATATTAACATTAAGCATCTCCCATTTGGTCTCAAAGAGACATATAGTCACATGGAGACAGAGCAGTGTTCAGTGGGTGATTGCACAACTACAGATGCTTTTTTTCCAACACCGTCACAGCTGAGGAGGTCCAACCAAATGAAAAACAGTTCTGATGAAGTGAGAAACAGAAAAGCGGTACCACACAAACGTTATTACATAATAAAATGCAGACCAGCACACATTTTTTAAACTCTCTTTATTAAATTTATGTGAATCAAGAGGAAAGGGTGAAAAGTATATTTACTGATGATAAAAATTATTCTCTGGATAATTTCAGTCATCTCATTTAAAAGGTACTCTACAATTTTCTAGTTTTCCTTCATCCTTCTTAGCTTGCTGTCATCTATTCCAAAGTTAAACTCTTTTATTTAATAAGGAAATAGAATTTGCAGGTGGCATGTTCCTAAACAGGCAGTCTAATATCAAGTGATGTAACAAAACACTTAAATGAAAATTGGTAAACTGTCCTCACTAATCCTACTCTTAAAATATTTTCAGATGATTCATCTTAACCTGTTTTGATTTCAGATGATTCATCTTAACCTGTCATTTTAGTATATGTGTATCTATTCTGCCCTGCTGGGAACAATGCCAGCCATGCAATCCATGAAATCATGGGATGTGTTATGACGCTATCCCTGAAAGATTTCCAGGCTAAGTTATACTCACAGGATTATACTACAGGGAGGCTAGCACCCTGATGGATTCTCAAAGTACATGCAGATGTGTTTTTCTGAATATACAGTGCTAGGAATATTGCTTATCCTTCTGGAATGTATAATACAGAGACAGATTCAAATATCACACTAATTTTAAAACATACATAAGTAGCTTACGCATGTTCATTTGTTGCTACTAAAAGCATTTTCTTTATTCCTTATATATATATGCATATGTGTTAAATATATGTATATATATTATATATATTTTGCATATATTCAATTGTTTCCGTTCAACTAATCATTTCTAAGTATTTTATTCATATTCAATTAATACATTTAATCTGGAGTAGATAATTTTTGTTATTTTCATCTTTGCATGTATTTGCAAGTAAACTATGTTGCATTTTATTTATTTTGTTTTATTAAGGTACTGGGGATTGAACTCAGAGTTATTCTGCCTCTGGGCCACACCCCAACCCTAATTTATTTTTTAATTTGAAACAAGGTCTCACTGAGTTGCTGAGGCTACAATCCTCCTCCCAAGTACTAAAATTAAAGGCATGTTCCACTACATCCAGATTGCTGAATAGTTATTATTTATGGGTCCTTAAAATGACTTTATAGAGAAGGTATTCTTCTATCTTTTTCACTTATGAGGAAATTATGTTTCTGAGAACATGGGTCTATGTGAGACAACTAATTAGTAAGTGGGGAAGCCAAAATTCAAAATCAAAGCTCCAAAGCCAATGCTCTTAATCAATTTATTGTTCTACTGAATGTGCAGCCCTAAATATCTTCCTGCTCTCTTACACCAACATTCAGAAATATTTAGACGAATATAAATCTATCATACAGTTCAAGACATTTCAACATTTTACATTTATGTGGCATTTCTTGTAATGTTATTGGTGATTTACATTTCTACCTCATTGCAATTTGTTTGGGGTAGTCATCCAAAACAACTTTGCATGCTGTTCCTTTGCAGACTTTGTCACATGTTTAATTTCTGTACAGAGAGTTCTATTCTTCTGGCATGTATTTCTCCTTCTGACTTTTGTACTCTCTTCAGAGGTATATCCAAAGATAGAAAAGATAGCAACGGAATGAAAAGGCCCTACTTTCATAAGCTTTGAAGAAAGCAGGATAATATATTATCAAATTTTATTATTTTGTTTGGATGTGCTGGTCATTTGAAGTATTATTTATAGCATAACAATCTCTAATTCTTCTCCATAGAGAGTACAAAAATGAAGTTTGTTTACATATATACAGGTAAGACTAGAGTTCGATCTGCATATAGACAATTAATATTTGAAAGCTCAATCTACTAGGCTTGTAAAAATAAATCTTCATCACTCCTTTTTATTAGATTAAAAAAAACTGGTGTGGTCTTTACCCACCATGAATTAAAACATGCTTTGATGCTAGAGCCAACGAGATTGTCTTTTAAAAAAGAAGTAAGATAGGTAATCCTCTATTTAAAATGTAGGTAATTAATTACATAGCACTGAACCTATAAGTTCCTTTTCTTTTTATCCCTCTTCCTCTTCCATTGAATATATATACCCTTTTAACAAGAGCAGACAGTAGTAGTATAAAGAAAGTATACAGTACAAAGGAAGAAAGTATCTCTTTCTAGGATCCTGAATTATATAGCAGATTCCTTCCTGACCTAGTGCTTGAAAAAATAAAGACATTTTTATATTATAACCTTACATGAATCTTTTTTATAGTAACCTAAAAACAATAGTAGCTTTCATCATAAAAATACAATTGGATATGACTGATATTGAACTCCAAGCAACTGAAATTTGCAGTCACTATAAGTCATGATAAAATAATACAATCATTCTGACATTGTCTAGCCTGAAATGCATTGTGGAAAGTAAAAGAGAAAGCAGGCATGATTTATAGCCAGGGTAATAATGAAGATCAGAATCTAGGTAAGAGTGTGAAAGAGCTTTCCCATAACACATCTGGACAAGACTCTCATTGTTTCCTAGAAATAAGGTATTAAAAGTAAATATGAAGGAGAAACCTTAGATGAGTCAAGAAGGCGACCTGAGGGAGATGAGAGGGGGAAGAGGCAAACACCCGAATGTACATGAGGAGGGAGGGGGGAGGTAATGGGGTGGGAATTGGGGAAGGGCTAAAAGAGTGATGTGTTCATGTATTCCTCTACCATCCTGTATCTCATTAAGATGTATGATTACAATGCACCAATATTTTTGTTTAAAAATATAAATATGTTTTTTGTCATCAAAATTACAAATGCATATATCCTTTGAACTGGGCTAATGATTATGATATGGTTAACCACTATAGCATTTTTATAATAACCAAACATTGGGACAAACTCATATTTCCATCAGAAAAGACTAGTTTTCTAAGGGATGGTATAGTCATACAATAAAATACTATGTGGGTATAAGAAATAGCAAGGAATTTTTCTACATACTGATAAGGAAAACTTTCTAAGATCTATTAAGTGAGAAAACATAATTATAGAGCCATCTTATAGAATGCTATGTGTTTAAAACATGGAGCAAATTAGAGTATATATTGATATTTTCTGATATTTGTACTTAAACCCAACAAGCTTATAGTAGAAATTCATAAAAGTGGTTGCCTGTCAAGAAAGAGGAAGATCTGAGAAGATGAAGAAGTACTTAGTACATTTTAATATCTAACTAATACAAATATATGGCTGAATGTTTTAGTTAAAAATAAAAGGAGAAGCCAGTATTCAAACTGGACATTGTCTATAAAGTACAATAGAATTTTTGACAAATCTAACACTCCCAAAGTTAATACCTTCAATAAGCTAAAACTATAGGAAATTATTTAACTGGATAAAGAGAATCTACTAATTAAATAAAACCTTACAGTTCATATGTACTTCATGGTGAAAAACTAAATATTTTCTACTAAGATCAGGAACAAATTATATCAATTCTCACCCCCTCTATTTATCATTGTACTAAAAATCCTAATGAGGTACAAAATAGAGCACAAAAATTGAAATATATACAGATATATAAGAAAGGCATTAAACTGTCTTTATTCACAAATAATTGAACCATATTCTTAAGGAATCAGCAAAGAAACTATGAGAACTAATAAGTGAATTTACCAAGACTTAAAGTACATAAAAATATATAAAATGACTTGCATGTGTATATGTTATCAACAAACAAATGGAAATTCAAAATTATAAAATACCATTTGCAATAGTAGCAAAACCCATAAAATACCCAGGCATAAAATAGATAAACTATATAAAAGACAAAGTACCTGAAAACTGGAAAACACTGTTGAGAGACATTAGAATAAAACAAATGGGTTGGAATATCATATGTATGGAAATAAATATTATTGGTAAAATGTTAATACTGCCCAAATTGATCTATGAATTGATTCAGTGTAATCTCAACTGAAATACCAGCAGGATTTTCATAAAAAGTTGATTCTTAGAAAAATATGAAGGAAATAGTATAGCCAAAAATATTTTGAAAAACATGAGCATAGTTAGACTTATACTACCTAGTTTTTAGACTTGTTATGGAGCAAAAATAACACACTGTATAGGATTGATACCAGATTGGACACATAGACCAATGAAACAATAAATAATTCAGTAATCAACAGCACATATGTATGGTCAATTAATTTTTCATAAGCATCCCAAAGTAATTCAGAGGGGGAAAGGATAATTTTTTCAATAAACAATAGTGGAACAATATAGTGGCAGTATTTTTAAAAATCTTGACCCTATCTCATACCATATATAAAATATATAATATATCCTACATATAAAATAGATTTATATAAAATTAAATATGAGTGCTACAACTATATAACTCAGCAGCCAAAAAGTATAATGTGCTTATTATGGTCTATACTCTATTTTAAATCTAACAACAACCCTGTTTTATAGACAAGAAAGCAGAGATAAAAGAAAGGTAAGAGGTAGGTAGGGAAATGGTCAATAATAACAAGCACTACTAAAGAAGTCATAAAAATAAACAGATTTGGCAAGTGAAGTATTATTGATACACGTCACATAAAAATGTCAGTGATGTAATGGGAATAGAATCTAGATTTGAAAAAAAGATTTTTAAAATATTAACTGAGAAGTAAGTCCCAAATTATGCAGAAATGGAAATATGCCAACACTTGGAGAAATAGTAAAAAATGCTGTGTTGAATAAATTCAACAAATCCTTCAGATGCAGTCAGATTCTAAACTTGTCTGCATTTCTTCAGTGCAGTGAATTTAATATCAAGAACTTGAAAATGTTAAGGAAAGGAATATTCTTCCTGGACTTCCAAAGATAGGGATACTACAGTGGATAAAGTAAAATAATGATGAAGTGTTCTGTTGATCTAAGAGGGAAGAAAGAGACTAAAAATATGAGAGCAGTAAGAAGAAATCTAAAAATATTCAAGGTTAATTCTGATGGCTTTCACCCACCTATCATAATAACTTTTGTATTCCAGTGTGAATTTATCAAAACAATGTATGCCACATTTTACTTTTTTTCAGAGCAATGTTGTGTTGTATGCTAATCATTTCTCTACAAATGATAAATATAAAAATAAGATGAACATGAAATTCAACAAAAGACTACAAATGATAAAATAAAATATTCTATTTACAGTTGTCATACTTTTGCCATCCACAGGCCAACTTGACTGTCGTAAGTAAACCAGGATTTCCAATTATTGATACTTGAGCATGTGATATGTCCATTAGAAGAATACTAGGTCATGCATGATTATTAATTATCTTTTTCTGTTTAGAATGTAACAAGTTTTAAACACCCATTCCCAAAATCCTAATCTCTTGTTGGACTCTAATAAATGTAAAAGTTCAGATAGATATGAATTGGGTAGCATGTTCAAATATAAATTATAATAAATAAAACAGCAGTTGATAGTCTTAATAGATTTACGACAATTGGTGTCTATCTACTACCTCTGTTGAGACAGTGATCCAGCTAATATTCTCATCATTGTAACAAGTAACATCTTTGAACAGGTGTTCCTCACTTTAAAATGAGACTAAACTTGAAAAAAATGAAAGCAAAGCTTCATAAAATATCTGTATATACACTAGGAATAAGAAGATGCTTGGCAGGATTAAATGTGTGCTAGCAACACAATGCTTCTCATATTTCAAGGACAAAAATGAAACCATATTTCCATGGGGTGCAAACATTGCTATATGTTCTTATAAACAGAGAAATGCAAATAGTACTGCAGCATTCTCTTGATCTTCTTTCACTTTTATGCAATGTCCAAAAATGTATCAGTTAAAGGAAGCTTCTGAATTCAATTTCAAATGTAGATTAGGAGTTATATATCACAAGTAGAGACAGAACAAACTACAGGTAAAAGTAAGAGCACACACACACACACACACACACACACACACACACACACAAAAGCTATACTTGTCTTCAATTTGAAAGATTTAAAACTATGATTCACCAATAAGATAAGTAAACACAAATCAGAGATGATCTCAAAGTTTCTTTCACATTGTGAGTTTCGTCCTTTCATCTCTCTTCTTTTCACTGATGGTCCGGCTTGGCCATTCAGTCCAACACAGTCCAAGTATTTCTTAGTCTTTCTCCACTTAATTTCCTTCAGGAGCTTTAGCATCATCCATGAAGCACTACATTCATTGACTCTCTGTCCTTTGTGGTTTCATTTCTTCACCATCATCCATTTCCTCAAATTCTCCCTTTGTCTCTGCCTAAGATATTAGCACATTACTCCGTCTGCCTGACAAAACACTTCCCCTTAGAGTTCACCTGGCTCACTTGCATGCATTCTTCAGATTCCAACTTTAATGCCACTTACCCCAGGAAGATGACCCCCTTCCCAAGATTGTCCCAAGAGTTTTGTCATGTCCTTTCATCACATTCACTGCTCTATAATAGAAATATAATGCAATCCACATATAATGGTATATTTTCTAGTAGCCACATGCAAAGAAGGCAGTATTAATTTTATTAGTATATTTTACTCAACATAATCAAAATACTATAATTCCAACATATAATAAGCATTTTTAAATTTATTAAAGGACTACACTTAAAAATATGTTCCTTCCTTCAACCTTGACAGATATCCCCCCCAAAAAAAATACATAGCTCTAGTTTCTATGTGAATTAAAGTCAAGAAATACAACTGAATTTATTATTATTATTGAGCATTTATGAGAATACTAGTAACAAGCCAGCAGTGTTTGGATAAGTAATAAAATAAAATAAAATAAAATAAAATAAAATAAAATAAAATAAAATAAAGACAAATTATGCTTTTGTATTTATATCATGAAATTTGTCTTGCCTTTAATTTTAAAAACTACTGATTGTTTACTAGTAGTTTAAAAACTACTAGTAACAAGCCAGCAGTGTTTGGATAAGTAATAAAATAAAATAAAATAAAGACAAATTATGCTTTTGTATTTATATCATGAAATTTGTCTTGCCTTTAATTTTAAAAACTACTGATTGTGCTGTTATATTCAATAATTATTCTATTGACCATGAGGCAAACTAAACTACATTTGTCGAATCAATACAGTTTCTTTAGTGTTTCATAAATTGTAGTTAGTAGAAAATACCTTCTTGTGAGATGATACCAATAAAAATCAATAAAATTCTAAAGAAATTTTAAAACTTGGACAGGAACCATAAATCTTCCATATCTTGTTCAAACATCAAAATGGGATCACAGAAATATTTGTTATCATAGAAATATTATTAAATGCCTTAATTTCATTAAATAAATTACGATTACTCACATTGCAATCTTTACCATATATTAAAGCAATGGCAGATGTGTACAATAATTTTGTTCGCAACACCATCAATACTATATCTAAAGTCATATGAATTTGAAGATAATACAAACTATTTCATATTGTTGTTTTTATATTGATAAATATTATTCAACTTCTGTGTGCAATAGATTCAGATAACCACAAAGCTCTGTGATTACTTCTGAAACCATCAAAGGAACATGAGGAGAAGGGAGAAATGGATGGTGGGTATTTGAATCAATTGTATTAGTGCCATCTAAGAAGAAGGATTTATAAAATAAATTTGTGTTTTCTTTTACTGCTAAGCACTTTTGCTCCTCAAATCCTCCCTTTTACTTCAAAGTTGTGTCCACCACCAATATTGGCAACACAAGAGTAAGCCCAGTCCACATTTGTAGGGTCTTCCATTTGTAAGAAAGGAAAAGGTATAATTCTGCAGGAATGATATTGGATTAATGTTTACGTTTACATCTAATGTTTTGATTACTTTTCTAGCACTGGGAGGTGGCAGTGCCATGATTTCTTTTACTGAGGTTTTCATCCAGCAGGCAGTCAGCAATATCAAATATACAAGGCATTATTGGATATATTTCCCTGGACAAAGCAGTATACTTGCCCCATAATAATATTTCAACTTCTAACAAATCCTGTCTTTAAAGAGTTCATCATGTCTAAACTTAAGAATCAATTTAGTTTTTAAAAATAGAAACACTGAATCCATTGTTATGCGCTTCTAACATGGACCAACATCTCATCTCATATTTTACAATGACATCTGTGTTCTGTATGATTTAAGAAGATTCTAGTCTAGAGATTATAGACCAACGCTAAATCAAGATGTACATGGGTGAGGCACTCAACTCTCAGATTCACAGATTCTTGACTTCTGACACCCCTGAGAAGCTTTCCCCAACATAATTTTAACTATCACACACACAGCTACCCTAGACCTTGTTGTCACTCAAAACTATTCCACCTCTTAACTTTAACTCCTGTATTCATCTCTATTTTATCCAGAGTTTAACTAGTGAGTATAAGGCCTATGGCTATCTTGGTTACTATTATATCTTATGTAAGTTTTCCTTCAAAATCCTATTTCCTAATATTTTATTCTATGCTTGTTTGTTGTCTCTCCATAAACTTTGCTTTATTCACTGATGGGTCCCCAGCACCTATAATAATACTTAACTTTGTATGTGTAGTAATGATACTATGAAAAAGAAGAAATGACATTTATTCATCAATATTACTTAAAGGAATGAGTACCGGAGTCAGCTCAGTACCCTGAACATAAACTCTGCTTAAGAAACCTATTTTGCACAAGTGAATAATAATAACTAATAATTACTGTTAATACTAGGTATATTCTAATAAACAGATTAATCTCATTTTATTCTCAAAATGTCCTGTGAGGCAGGTATGTATCCTCATTAATGCCATTTTATGTATAAATAAGTTGAATCATGCAAATGGTAAAATAGATAAAAATAAACTGAACATACTGTTTAATTTCAACTAATGTATTACTAAAAAAGGTGGAAAAAGACTAGAATATTCCTGCAGCTTCCCATAATTTAGCAAATCCTTCCTGAAAATGCAGGGGGATGAGGTACATTTTAAACTGATTATATTTCCAACAAAAAATTACCTTCAGCTTAAAAAAATTACCTTTTTTAGTGTATTCTAATTGTTTAGGAACAATTAGAAGAGCAGATACATAGTCTGCTTCCATGGCCAAATATACTTAGAATGATTGTATAACATTCACAAAACAAAGAGTATAAAAATTTATAATTCTCAGGAATGTATTCTCACACATCCCTTTCTCTAACCTATATCCTTTCCCCAAAGCAAAAGTGCATTTAATTCTTCAGAGCATCAAAACAACATTAACCAGTGAAACCTCTAAGTAAAAAACTATTTCTAAGATAATTAGATCTGATCCACTTAATTCTTAAAAGGTTACATTTCACACTTTCTTTTTAAAATCGTATCATTGATTGAAAACAGAATCTTCACTTTCTACTGTAATGTAGTTTCAAGCCATACTGAGGATGTTTTCTGAAACTTTTAATTGAAAGACTTGATTAAGCATAATTTATTTTAAAGGAAGAGAGATGACAATGGTCTTTGCCTTTCACTCCCCCTTAAAAAGTAATCTCTGACATTCAATAGCTTAGAGGAAAATTCAGCCTTACCACTAAATTAAACTTTATGATCTGTAAATTTTAATTAGGTGAGTTTTCCAATTGCTTCTAAAACAAGCCCAAGTTGTCAAATAAAAGGAAACTGAATCATGGAGGAAGGAATTGGTGTCAAAAACCCAATAAAAAACAGAACAAAGCAAAGCATGCTGCAGTTGGGGTGATTAGGACTTGAGCCTTGGATGGCGCAATGTGGTGATTTATTTTGAAACCTCTATAGTTTAGCTTTTGACAGTCATATCTAGACTTCTGTTTGTATAGGAAGGAGAAGTATATTCATGGAGAATACAATGCTATTGTGTGTGTGTGGGGGGTGTAGTCAAGTTTTATCTATCTATAACCACCCATCAATGAGGAATGAAATCAGCCATAAGCCATACAGAAGTCACAAATTAGACTAAGTAATTTGGAGATAAAATACACATACACATCATTGATTTAACTTCACAGAAATATAAAGCTCTATTTAACAATAAAATATGTGCCCCAATTCCATTTGATAATAGAATAAGGAAATGAGGAGACCCAAGTGATTACAACTTTTATGCTTAAGTAATTGGCTAAATATTTGTGCTGATTACTAAATTTGAGGAGATTATCATAGAGAGTTTGATGTAAGAGTGTATAGAGATTAGAGAAAATCAGTTTTATTTTATACATATTTAAACTTGAGATTCCTATTAGGCACTGCTATGGACTGAATTGTGACCCTACCCTCAATTCAGATGTTGAAGATTGCTATCACCAGAAACTTACCCTGCTGGATCTTAATCTTGGATTTTCCAGCCTCCATAACTGTGAGAAAATATATTTCCATTTTTAAGCCACCAAGTCCATGGTATTTTGTCATGAAAGCATGAAATGATGAATATTGATATCTTGGTAGGATAATAGTTTGATATGTTACCCAAACTCTTTATATTTCTATAGTCACATTTACACCTAACTGAATTAAAGTAAGGATATGATTACAGAATCCAGAGGAAAAAGTTAGATTCATGGCTTTGGGTCCTCTTTGAATGTAGAGAATATTTGGAGCATGGATGAAATGTTGGGGAGAGATGATTATGCAGACCAAGTATTTTCTCTAACACTTTCCCCATCTCATCCTCCCTTTTCAGCTGCTAAAGAAGAAGAGGTTCCCTGAGATAATAGGGAACAAAGAAGTGATGAGATTAGAAAAGTTGATGGTATAGGTCGATAGGACTGTACCCAATGGGCCACATGGACAGAAATGAGGTATAGCTTAACAAAGACTCAGATATCTATCAGCCATGTGGAAATCATCATCTGATGAGTGCCCTGGCCTACTTCTATACAATCACTACTCATCCCTTGCTCTCAGAGTTCATGCTGGCTGTTTTTTCATTGTTGGCTAATAAAAGTATCTCTTCAATAGTCTCTGGCACATCTCCCAGTCACTGCTCAGCAGGAGTGACACCTGTTGGTGCTTCAGATTTTGCCTGACCCTTCTCTGACTTACCTCATACAAATAGACAAATCATTTTGCAATGTCCTAGGGATTTATCAGCCTTGAGAAAGCTCTGGACATTTGGTGGGAGGTGATGTTCTGGAAGGGAAGAGTCCCACACTTGTAGTGAGTGGAATGAAATGCCAAGTGAGACCACCTTGTGACACTTTCCAAACTGAGACAGTGATGAAATATATTCAAATAGGTAGTTGGATATGAGTCTGAATCTCAAGGGAGTCATGACACAAAAGAAAAATGTAAAGACATGGAAATGGATGAGGTCATGTAAGGAAAGTCTAGCCAAAAAAAAGGAAAAGCCACATTCAGAAAAATAACAAAAGTGAAAAAACATTTTTAAAAGACTGAAAGAAGTGGCTAGTGGCTAGTGAAGTAAAAGACCATCAGGAGAACAAATACAGAAGCCAAAGGCAAAGAAAGTTCTAAAAAGGACCTAGACATCATGTTGCATGCTGCTGAGAAGTCTAATTAGATGAAGAACAACAACATTAACAAAAAAGAATTCATTAACTTGAATGATATAATGATCAGCATCAATGAACACACGGGAATGGAGCCAGACTGGAGGAGACTGAAGCGTGTAAGAGAGGCGAGGAAGTGAAGATGCATTGTCTATCGTTCTTTCAATAGATTTGGATCTGACATAGGGTTAGAGGGAGTGCTTAAAGAACAGGTTTTCTTTCCTTTCTCTTCTTCCTCCTCCTTTTATTTTTTCAACATAATAGATATCAGATGTTCAAAAAACAGAAATGCTCCATCAAAGAGAAAACAATTAATTCAATAGAAAAGAGAAAAAAATAGTAGAGATACATTTCTACATAAGGCAAAAGTATAAGCACAGTTGTTTTATTGAATGAGGGACACTCCTCTAAGATGAATGAAAAAAGGAAAATGAGGATAGTACAGACACAGATATCCTATGTGTTTAATGAGGGAAACATAAGATAATTATAAAGATCTTCTCCTTTTAAAAACATCAGGCAAGAACAAACTGAGGCTGAATATTTATAAGTTAAGTGGAGAGAAAGTTTTATGAGAGAAGAGAAACTCATGAGAGTTCTCTTAAATAATTTCAAATTAAGTGTGATTGTCAGCTTTTTGTTACCATGATAAATTACCTGAGGTAATCAGCTTATAAAGAGGAAAGGTTTATCTTGGTTTATAGTTTCAAAGCTTTCAGGCTATCATCACTTGACCTTGTGGCTTTGGGCCTGTGGTGACACAGTTCATCATGGTGGAAAAGTCCTGTTCATCTTATGGTGGCCAGGAAGCAAGAGAGAGTGAGGTAGAGGCCAGGGTCTCCCAAAGTCACCTTCAACAGTAAACCCTTAATGATCTAACTTCCTCCACTAGGCCTTACTTCTTAAAGGTTCCACTACTTCCCAATAGCACCACAGACTGGGGACCAGTCCTTTTAACTCATGGGCCTTTGAGGGACATTCAACAGAACTAAACTTATAGCATTGAGCCAAAGGAAAGATATAGCGTAATTACTGAACATTGTTGAGTGTTTATGTGAAGTTTATAATCACAAATTTAAAATGAAATTCATCAGTCTAGTTGTGCAATTTTTCTTCAGTAATGGTTTGAGTATTGAGGAGATATGAAGGATGGATATTCTTTTCAAGTGGGAGGTGGAAGAAAAAGAAAAGAAATGTAAGGGTTTCTTTTGACTATACTGTGAAGATGCTGTCCCTCTGTGCATAGTTGGAGCATATCTATTCTACAGAACTGTGAGTGCTGGTTTATCTGTATGCTTTATTTGATAAGGAGACAATTTGGGATAGTCTCTATTTCATCTATAGTTTTAAATATCAGTAGAAACTAAGCAAGTGTTTATTGAAGTAGTTTATGGAAAAACTTTGGGAGGTAAGACAATACAGAAGAAGGACAGGAGATATCTTTTAAATTTTACAAGATACAGAGTGAACTTGAGCACCCAGTTCCCAAGGAAAGGGGAAGCATAACTATAAACGCTGTAATAACACAGGGAAAGGGGAAAGGGGAAGCAGCTGAGGGGAAGCCCACCACGCGCTGTGTGCATATAGTCACTATCACTATAAACTATATTATGATGTGAGACTACAATGCACCCATGAAAGTATTTAAAGAGTAAACACAGGAGTGATCAAAATCTAAGAGAAGACATGTCATCAGAATAGACAATTCTGAAAAAATATGAGGTTCAGGAAGAATAGTGGGCCCCAAAGACTAATGGTTCTCCAACATGAACAGAGGTAATGTAACATCGAGAAAACAATTTCTGATGATGGTTCCTTGCTATATGATCTGCTTCAGCATGCTAGGGTTTCACGTTAAGCAATATTTTACAACCACCAAAGAAAGCTCCTTGCTGTAACACAGTAAGTTAAAGCATGCCAAGCAGAGATTTAATTACAAGGGATCACAATAACTTATTCAACATACTATCTGGCTACATGTAAAAGGGACTTCAGGAAGTGATCTTGGAAACTGACCATGCAGGTTGGGGTGGGGAAAATGAGGTGTCTACATACTAAACTTGGTTCATTTAAGTAGATAATTTATTTAGTACTTACTATGCATCAAGCACTGCAATCAGTTATAAACCTTCAAAGTATACAGATTATGTCAAAACAGACTTCTGCTTAATCAGGGGCAATGTTTTCTATTTATTGTGTTTATGTGCACCTCTGTATGTGTAATAAATTATATTTACTTATATTCAATGTCAACTTTTCCCAGAAAATGTTCCTTAGAGTACAAAGATCCCATGCAATATTAATAAGTATTGTGAAGAGAAAAGAGTAGTTAAACACAAATGCGTTTCAGAAGCATGAGAATAAACAAAGTTAAATGGGCTTCATTAGGGCAGAGCTTCTAGAACTCTTTAAAGTATTAATATGCATTTGGTTTTTTAGGAAAGACAAAATAAAATAATAATTCATCATTGACAAACTTGTTTGACTACAGAATCCTTTTTTATGAAATGACACCTCATTTTGATTAGTGTTTAATTACTTGGAAAATTCTGAATCTTTACCATATCCTGTGTTTTATATTAAACATGCACAGTGCATATTATAGTACATGGGTATGGTTATTTGTATTAATTATCTTCTACTTCCCATTTCCTGCCCCAATTTTAAACAAATTGTGGAAATATTCTATCATCCATTCCTTTTTTTTTTTTTTTTTTTTTTTTTTGCGGTACTGGGGATTGAACTCAGAGGCATTCTACCTCCGAGCTATACCCCCAGCCCTATTTTTTATTCTTTATTTTGAAACCGAGTCTCACTAAGTTGCGGAGTGCCTCACTAGGTAGCTGAGGCTGGCCGCAAACCCGGATCCTCCGGTCTCAGCCTCAGCTACCTAGTGAGGCTGGGATTACAAGCGTGCGCCACCACACCCGGCTTCATCCATTCCTTTTTTAAAAAAAGTTTTCATACTTTTTGTTTTGGTACTGGGGACTGAATCCAGAGGCATTGTACCTTTGGGCAGTTATTTCCAGGCATCATTTTTTATGTTGAAACAGGGTCTCACTAAGTTGCTGGGGAAGGTCTTGAACCTGAGATCCTCCTAACTCAGCCTCCCAAGTACTGGGATTACAAGCATGTGCCACCAGTCCTGGACTGGGATTACTGGCATGTGCCACTAGTCCTAGATTCATCCTTTTTAAATATATTCTAAGCAATAGCAGGTAGCTATAATTATAATTAAACATTCTTAAGATGTTTATAAAAAGGACATAGAATAAGAAAAAAATATTTTATTTGAAACCAGAGTGCCAAGTAATCCTTCTTCAAGTCCCAAGAAAGTACATGAAAATATCAAGTATTTTATAATACACAAAAATATTGACATTATTTTAAAATCTTTGATACTCAGTAAATGATCTTTGATGCCTTATCCAGAGACTTTTATCCAAAAAAAATCATAATGTTTTACAGATAGTTCATAAGTCAGTTTTACAAATATTTTTCAAAATTCATTATGTCCATAGACACTCAGTTTAGCCAACACAATTTGATTTCTCCAAACTTACTAATTTTAAGTGTTTATCCCTCTTAGATATTCCCATGTTCCCAAGGTTATATCAGTCACCTTCAACTGTGTAGAATAAGTCAAAGTGACTGAAGCTCAAGTGTGGCAATTATGCAGTTAATGTAAATGCATGGATTCTCAAACCAAATGATTTAGGGATATATGTTACTATTCAGAATTTAGTTATCCTCAGGGATTATATTTACTATTTCTTTTCACTTTGGCATAATTGACATGGTCTTAAAGGTCATTAATAATGGAACTAATTTAGAGTCAAAAGGGGGTCAATAAGGCCCAAAAGAGTATAAAAATAACGATACTCAGAGGAGTATCCACAGCAGCCCACTTCAACAAAACCAAGGAGGAAAAAATATATATGTACCATTCTTTCTCTTTTAAACATACTGAGTTTTTTAAAAAGAAAAATCAGCATGAGTGCTTAAGGATCTTTAATATCTTCTCATTATCTACAAGGTCCAGTCCAGTCTTTCTGACCCGGTAAATAAAGTCTTTCATCCTACACTCTCCCCATCGTTATCCCTTACCAAACTACCCGACTCCTCATAGTTCCTTCCTTCAGGTTATACTAAGTTCCTCACTGCTCCTGAAAAGTCTTTTTTTTTTTCATGACTTATTCATTTTTATACCTCTACCACCTATCCTAGTGTCTGGCCCATGGAGAATAATTAACAAATGTTCGACAAGAAAATATTGAATGAGTATTCAAAGAAATAACTTGAAAGAATAGTTCCAAAACTTTTTTTTATTATTTAGCCATCATTAATGGGTAAATTGCAATATGAAATCATATTAATTACCTGGTGTCACATCATCTTTTACCATTGATAGTTCTGTGAGGAGTGTAAGTATTTTCCTCTCTGCTTTAATTCTACCTAAAATTATATTTCATGAAAAGACATAGCTGGGCATGGTAGCACATGGTGGTAATACCACTACTTGGGAGGCTTAGAAAAGAGGATTGCATATTTGAAGCCAGCCTCAGCAACTTAGGGAGACACTGTTTCAAATTTAAAATAATAAGAATAATAAAGGACGAGAGTGTAATACAGAGGCACAATTAGTCTGCATTCAATCCCCAGTACAAGAAGAAAAAAAAGACAACTTCAACAAACTCTAGCCTTTAATCTCTAAGTGTTAATAATATAAAAAGATTTCCAAATTCTACATTAGTTTTCCATAACAGATGACTTTACAAATTTATATTTAAGACTGCTATCATTGATTTTGTTGAAATTGTTCTTAGCAATGGTGATGGCTGGGGACTTCTTGCTTACAGCAATGTTCCTGAAAGGTAATGAAGCCTAGACATGCTTAAACAAACTGCCTCTGGACCCTAACATAAGTTTCTTTCATTATAAATCTAAAGTTGTATAATTCTTATTTGGATCTTCAAAAACTACCAGCTTAACTGTTCTGACTTTTCAAAAGGCCACACAGCTTTTTACTTCCTTTTAAAAAAGGGTCTTAGGGCTTGGCCATCATGTACTCAGTCTTACCCTACTAGTTTCATGAAGGTTAAAGTTCAATACCACTAATTACCCACATCTGTCCTAAGCAACTCTGAAAAACCTAAATGGTCTTAATCATTTGTCAAGTATATGTGTTGAGTGTTTCTCCTGGTAATGTGCCCATTTGAGAATTTAATATTTAATTTGGAGTAATAAGTAGAGACAGTATAGGGAAGCTGTGAAAGCTACTAACATTGGAGTAGGTATGTAAAGACAAGTGTCTTAGCTGTGACATTGTACTGATCATGTAAACCAACCTCTTGCAAACTAATGAGCTCTACTATGAGTCTGTCACATGAATATATAAGTGAATATATGAGAAGTATAGCAGTAATAACCAAGGAAAAGATGATCATGATATTGAAAATAATGATAAAAAGGGCAGTCATCTAAAAAAGAAAAAAATTCTGCCAGTAAAGTCGCAAGCATAGGGACTTTCTTCATGGTGAATACTTAATAAAGTTTGCATTACTTGAACTTTTGTGTGTGTGTGTGTGTGTGTGTGTGTGGTACTGGGGACTGAACTCAGGGAAATTCTACCTCCAAGCTACACCCCCAGCCCTATTTTATATTCTTTATTTTGAAACAGGGTCTCACTAAATTGTGGAGGGCCTCACTAAGTAGCTGAGTCTGGCTGCAAACCACGATCCTCCTGTCTCAACCTCCCAAGTACTGGGATTACAAATGTGCACCACCACACCCGGCCTTATTTGAACTTTCTTACATTCATACTTAAAATGGGGAAAAACATAATTATTTCTGGAGCACCCTTAAGGATTTTATTATAAACACTGTGAGGGACAAATGAAGCTTTTGTTTTTATAATAAAACCCCAAAGGGTTAATGGCAGTTCTGAACATGCAAAAGAATTAAATCTGGAATGTTCAAGTATTAAATTTTATTGAATGTTGAATAGTAAATGCATGCCTAAATATTTTGCTTCATCAGAACTACAGGGGTAGGATCATTTATCTTACATTTATTTTTATGTTAGTCTTTATAATTGTGTGATTATTTTTTGTTTTATAACTGGCTAGCAACTGTAAAATAATTTTATCTATAAGAATTTGCTGTATTGACTTAGGTACAAATCACAATTGAAAATACTATGAGGTTAGTTCATTTGGTGGAGCCTAACCTACCAGCAAGCATCTAATTTTCAATGTAATTAACTATTCTTTTATTTTGAATATATTTAGTGAAATTACTGAGATCTTGAGATTTATTTCTTGGGGAAAATATCCCTGAAAATACAATTGACTACTGGTTGTTACTGTGGAAATGAAGTGATTGCATAAGTATGGTATTAAATAAAGTAGGTGGATGTGTGAAAGCATGTCTTAGTGAGAATAACACTGTTGGATTTTCTTCCCAAACCCACACTCACACCTGCACCCACATTGCACCAAACTCGTTTTGGCTGCAGTATGCTCTTAGTGCTTAAGGATCAAATAGGAGTTTTGTGTAAATTATGAGAGCAAATTGCTGGTTTGTGACTAATTCCACTATATTTCCATTGGAAATAGTAAGGAATAGCTTCTGAAACAATTTGTTAGGTTCCTTAGTCTTTGTAATACTATGAGAGAAATAATAACAATAAACATTGTAAAGATGTGGGGGTATAAGAATACACTTCTAAAATGTCTGGCTCTCACCATAATTTTATCTGGGAAAAGTCAGGAGCCTGCAGAAACATACTGTTAGAGGTATAGTTGGCTCATTACTGGTACAAGTACAGGAATATTTTTATCATATGTCAAGATTTATTAAAATTGAATAAAAATGTTGATATATAATAAATATATAACAATTTTTGTAATAGAACCTTACATAATGTGAAGTAAAGGGGAAATGCATTATCTTTAAACCATAACCTCATATGTATGTCATCTTTCGAAGCTAAAGAAATGCATAAAACTGTTACAATAATATTCAGACTGAAACGAAAATGTTTGGAAGAAATTGCCTGGGTGAGAGTGCTCAAGGGAGAGAGAACACAAGTTTTCAGGTGGCCAAAACCAGGCTGACCTCAACTTTTGAGCAGCACAGCCAATAAGGTAATTAAGCCAGGCTTATTTACCATTCTGCAAACTGTAGGGCACCAAGAGACTGATTTTCTTGGCAGGCATGTGAAAGTGTGGATCATGGTATATCTCTTTTGAGATTGGTTTAATAAATTCTTTGGCTAAAAGTGTAGAAACATATTACTTCCCGTAATTTTTAATTTAAGATTCTATTAATCCACCATACATGCATGAGCCATTTTCATGGATGAGTGTCAGTTAATATGGTGTTTCCTTTCCCTAATATAATGCCACTTTCCCAGCCTTCCAAACCAAGCTATGATGGCATGCATGCTGTGGGAAGGAACTAAACACAGATGCCAATGATTAAATGGCTTAGAACATTCTTTGATTATAACACTGCTAAATGATTGGTAAACATTAAGTCATTAATGGGTTAGGTGAAATCTGAAAAGTGAACTTTTAGTAAGCAATTGTAATTGGAGGAAGTTTTCTATCCTCAAATGATATAGCAACTCACTATGAGTTGCATGGAAAGGGAGTGGTGATGATTTTGTGGACACCACTGTAAATCATGAAAAAGAGCTGGTTGAAGGTACAGAAAACTGGTTTCAAAGTGGCAAAAACTTCAATATTGAAAAATAAGAGAAAGCTGTTTAGGAACTTTGAGAATATACTGAGGCCTTAAATATGCAAATACAGAGATACTAACATATATACATATATGTATGCATCATCATTAATAAGTAAAAATGTTGGATACTTTTAGAAAATGTAAAATAATTACTAAGAGGAAAAAGATTGTAGTGATTTGTCATTTTATCCTTCCTATTTTCCCCCATCTCCTTCTTGAAGGTCGGTGTGGCTGCCTCAGCAGATTAGAACACTATTACTGAGCGATTATGATCCAGCTTTATCATGTACAATATATTTCACTATTGCTCTCATGTACATGCATTATAAAATAGAAATTCTTACTCAAAACCATTGTTGTCATTGATGTCTTAGTTTTGCAGCTTCAGAGCAGCTTAAAATTAATAACACTATGGGATATACACACCATGGAGTTCTACTCAGCAATAAAAAAATAATAAAATTATGTCATTGCAGGGAAATGTATGGACCTGGAGAACATTATGTTAAGTGAGATCAGCCATTCACAGAAAGTAAAGGGTCAGTTGTTATCTCTCATATGAAGAAGCTAGGAAGTAATTGGTATACAAGAGGGACTTTAGAGAACGAAGCGAGTGAGATGATGAAGGAAAGAGAGTGAACTAATGAAGGAAATACTTCCACTGACATTATATACAAATGTGAGAATGCCAACGGCCATGACAATATCATGTATGGGGGAGGGAAGGGAGTGGAGAGGGAGCTGGGGGGAAGCCCACTAAGTGCTGTGTGCTTGTGTGTCACTATTACTCTGAACTACATTATTATATGAAAGTATAATGCACCAATAAAAGTATATATAAATAAAATTAGATTTAATAAAAACTAATCTCACAAATTGTAATGATGCCTGTTGTGTGTCAGAGTTTATTTTGTGGAAGAATTGATGTAATTTCTTTATAAATTGTTTTATTCCTGTATCAATAGAAGGAATAATGATAATCTGAAGGAGTCAGTTTTCTGTTATATGTAATTACATGAAGGAGGGACAAAATATATGTCATAAGATTATTTGAAAATTTAGTCATTAATTTTTAGGGGTATGGTTTGAAAGTACACAAGAATGGATAATAATTAACCTTCTCTGATAGCCTTTTGGAATAAAAATTAAATCTAAACCTGGCATGGTGGCGCACACTTGTAATCCTAGCATTTGGGAGGCTGAGACCAGAGAATCCAGGTTGGCGGCCAGCCTCAGCTACCTAGTGAGGCACTCTGCAACTTAGTGAGACCCTGTTTCAAAATAAAGAATAAAAAAATAGGGCTGGGGGTATAGCTCGGAGGTAGAATGTCCCTGAGTTCAATCCCCAGTACTGAAAATAAAAATTAAATCTATGTATGCTGTTCATTGCTTAGGTGTTACAATAATATTTTGTAAATGGAAAACAAATCTCCTCCGAATCTAAAAGGTTCACTTATATAATGCTTCCTCAAAAATTTCAAGGCAATATGCTTAAGTAGAGGACAGAATTATTTCTACAGCTGAATTTTTTCTTTGCATTGATGCTGGGTACTGATACTGTTGGACTTTAGAGATAAATAGAATTTCTACCTCCAAACCCACCTATCTTTTATCTCTACTCATCTTGCAAGGAAGAGAAATGCTGGTAGAACTGATTAAATTTCTCGGCCTTACATTGATCATACTCCTACCTGCTAGAGTTTGCAAAGGAGAAAAATAGCTGGGCATGGCGGCGCACATGTATAATCCCTGTACTTAGGAGACTAAGACATTAGGATCCAGGTTTTAGGACAGCCTCAGCAAGTATGAGACAAGCTAGCGAGACCCTGTTTCCAAATAAGAAATAAAATTGGGCTGTGGGTATAGCTCAGAGGTAGAATGCCTCTGGGTTCAATCCCCAGTACCCCCCCCCCAACACACACACAGACACACACACACACAAAGGGGGTGGGAGTGGGAAATATAGAACTCCCTTAAAGGTGGCTCTCTTGAATGCGTCCTCTTCTCCCACACAGCTCAGTCAAACAGGCATAGAGCTGCTTGGTCCTCTGGGCTGTTAATATAAGACCTTGCTTGTAGTCTCTGACCCCTCCCTGGTTTGACCTTTTTTCCACAAAGGAGTGGGAAGACCAAGATATGTAGCTTGTCCCTGCAGAATGGAGAGAGATACTAAGTGATATTTTAGTTATCAAGCTAAAGTATATGAAGAGAGAAAGGGAGAAGTTCTTACAAGAAATGAGTGATTAGGAAACGGTAATTACTATTTTCAGAGGACTTTTAGAAAGTACTGTGTATGATACAATGTAATTTCCTTTCTTGCCATCTTCTTAAAAGATCTACATTAAACACCTGCAATATTCATGAAGTCTTATGAAGCTATAGTTATATTTCTTTTAAACACTGTGCTAAAATTGGCCCTGATACATCTACTTTTCTTCCAATTTTGTGGGTGATTCTGAGAACTTGGTCAAATACTGTCATCCAATTTTAGCATGTCTTATATTGGCCAATTTGAATCAACATGTTCTTAAAATTCAAGTCCAACATCATTTGTAA
Source organism: Graphiurus murinus (assembly GCA_004027655.1). NCBI lineage: Eukaryota > Metazoa > Chordata > Mammalia > Rodentia > Gliridae > Graphiurus > Graphiurus murinus. The sequence continues at coordinate 25,093 of PVLC010017573.1, forward strand.
AAAAAAAAAAAAAAAAAAAAAAAAAAAAAAAAAAAAAAAAAAAAAAAAAAAAAAAAAAAAAAAAAAAAAAAAAAAAAAAAAAAAAAAAAAAAAAAAAAAAAAAAAAAAAAAAAAAAAAACACTAAAATTTAGGGATGATATAAGTTATTCCATTTAACATAGCTTAGGAAGCATTTTAATAGCAGTTAGCAATGTGACTACATCCTATTCTTAACTAAAAGTGGCACTTATTTATAGCATAGTTATGCTGAATTCTGATTAAACAAAATTGAAAATAATAAAACCGAAAACATAACATTCATTTTGAGTCAGGTCCTCTCCCTCTCTGATAGGTGACATCCATTGGTAGTTGTTGGGCAGTTTTTTTGTTTTGTTTTTATTTTAGTACTAGGGACTGAACTCAGAGGCATTCTACCTCTGAGCTACACCCCCAATCCTTTTTTATTTTTATTTTTTATTTTGAAACAGGGTCAGCTAGGTTGCTGAGAGTTTTGCTAAGTTGCTGAGGCTTGTTTTGAAACTGTGATCCTCCTGTCTCAGCCTGCTAAGTATTGGACTTACAGGTGTGTACCACCATACCTAGCTATCAGTTGTCACTTACAGTTGCAGCATAAACCAATTAACAGGCCTTGGTCTCATGAGTTCTAAACACTTTGGGGTCCTAAAGGATTTTAGCTGCAAAGATATATTGATATAAAATTGTATAAAATGTTAAATTTTCAGTCTTATAAATGTAAAGTCTTAATAAATAATTACTAGCTATCTGTTGAGACCTTACCCTGTGCCACTTGTAGGTCTAAGCACTTTGCATACAGCATCTTCCCTGGACTGTCTCAATAATCTAACAAAGGCATATATCATTTTGGTTTTCTATTATATATGAGAGAACGGACACCTTGCCTAGGTTAGGTAGTAAGGGGCAGAGCCAGGAACTAACATCATTTAACTGATGCAGGACCAGTACTCCAGCATGACAGAACACTGACTTTTCTGCCATTCAGTGAGCCAAGGCTTCCTCTGAGATAAGACCTGAACCTCAGTCTTGGGGAAGTGAGGAATCTTCATTAGAGTCTATTTTAGTCCTGGGAGCAGTACCTGCTTTTTACATCTGTTATCCATGTATTCTTTCAAGTTCTCTTTACTATTTATTAGCAAATCTCACACTATACTAAAATGTTTTAGTACAGTATCCGCAAGGAGAAACCTAATTTAAAGTTATCTTGTAAGAAGCAATTAACTAGATGTATTTTGTTTTTAAAAAGAGTACTAGGAAACATATACAAAATATATATTGTTTACACACAAATGTGTGATTATCTTACTAATATTTGTATTATTATTTTTATTTGCTATATTTGTAATTATTAATTTACTCCAAAGGAAATGTTAAATGCTATAATCACAAGTAAATTCAAATTGAAATATGTAATATTTTTATCTTGTGAAGAAAATATTTTTGGCTATGATGTTATTTCTTATTTATTACAATATTAATGGGAAGTAAATAAGAAGGTCATCTAGCACACTGATAATTACTAAATTTATAAAACCTTTAAGTTAATAATCACATAAATTTATCCAAGCAAAACCAAATACAACAAATTTTATATATGTATGCCATAATCATTATCTAACTGTGCAGTTTAATATATATTAAATGGTTTTTTATTTTGGCCATAAATATAATGTGAGCCCATATTTCGCAAAGCCTTGGGAATGTTTCAAGCCAAAAAGAAAGAAAAAATATTAGTTGAGTTTAATTCCTTTCAGACAGTTATGCCTAGGGAAATACATATTGGAATGCAAGAAAGTCAATTCTCATGTGTTTGAAGTGAAAAATTAATCAGAAAGCAGCAAGTCCGTGGAATTCCATAATACAACTATTGGTAACTTTTAAAATTCATAAAGTTAAATGTAAGGCACAATTGGCAGAGAGCAACTGATTTCAACCCTGATGCATTTCATCACCGGTCTAGCCTGTTCAGTAACTACGACTGAATGGCAAACACTCACAAGTGCTCACTGAGAAGTTCATTGCCCATTGAAAACATATGACTCTTAAAACTTTTGTTTATGCATAGAAGTGTGACTTTAAGGATTGGAAAAATCTATGTTAACAAAAGCTAAACTTTTCTGAAACTTAAGACCACCCTGCGCTGTGATTTTCTCAGTTCTCATAAAATAAACTATGTCTTACTTTGTCATTACTTAGAAGGAAGACCACCAAAGAAAACCCAAGGTGTGACTACATGCAGGGATTCAATAAATAGCCCCTTTTGGAATCAACATTTAATATTGGCTTCAAAACAGTGTTCAAAGCTGCCTCAACCACACACATAGTTTATCTATGTATTAGTTCCCTGATTTCTCATTTAGACATGATCCTTGGAAATTACAGAGAATTCAAGGATTAAAAGTGAAAATGCTAAAAGATTGATTGAATTCTTACAGTGTTGGGAAAGAAGCAGGCTTTGGTATGCCTTCTGTACTCCAATGGATTATCTTTCTAGATGAAATCTTAGCTCCGTTCCTTGGTATCTTTAGTTTTAGACAATTCACTCAATTTTTCTGAGACTTGATTTTCTCATCTGTAAAACAGAGATAATAATTCCAAACTCATAAAGTTTCATTTTGGAGTAAATTAAATAATCTATGTAAAAGATTCTGTACAGACTAAAGTAAAACTCAGTTTCTTTCCCTGCTCATCCCCATTCTGGTAAACCTGTCTTTACCCAACACCAGCTCAAATGTTCTGGCAAGAATTCATTTTACATTTGAATATAAAGAAAATTGACATGCTTCTAAATGTCAAAACTGCACACAAAGTTATACTCAGAAAAGTTTTGTTTCTTCCCCTATCCTAACAGCCCACTCCCTCCTTACATGTGATCAGTTTCAGTGTTTTCTTGTTTATCCTTGTTTTATGTTAGTCAGCTTTCCAGAACTATGATAAATATCTGAGATGATCAACTTATAAAGAGAAAAAGGTGATTTTGGCTCATAGTTTCAGAGGTCCTAGCCCGTGATAGGTTGGCCCTGTTGCTTCTAGGCCTATGGAAAGGCAATACATCATGGCGTTGTAAGGAAAAATTGCTCACTTCATGGCTGGGAAATGAGAAAGTAAGGCAAAGAAGGGACTAGGGTCCCATTATCCCCTTCAAAAGAATGCCTCCAATGACATAACAACTCCCACTAGGCCACACCTTGTAAAGGTTCCACAACCTCCCAATAGCACCAAGCTGGGGATAAAGCCTTAAATATAGGGGCCTTTAGGGGACATTCAAAATCAAAACTAGCATATTTCTTCTTGAAAGTCAGCAGATACATATTTGCTGCCTTATTCCCATATATTTCTTATATAATAGGTAGCTTACTATATTCCTTGCTTTTTTCAGTCAATGCACATCCTAGAAATAAAAATTGTACTCCTTTATAAAGCTCCTTCACATTCTTCCTTCTTCCCTTTTTTTTTTTTTTTTTTTTTTTGTAGTTGTTGTTGTGGTACTGGGGATTGAACCTGGGGGTATTTACCTCTGAGCTGCACTCCCCACCCCTATTTCAATTTTTATTTTGAAACAGGGTCACACTGGGTTGATGGGATTCTCACTACTTGCTGAGGCTGTCCTGCGATTTTCCTGTCTCAGCCTTCCAAGTACTAGGATTAAAGGCATGTACCGCCACACCAGGCTTACGCTTTTCCTTTTATAGATACATAATATTCTATGGTGCATGCACATAGTTTTTTTTTCAATTCATTTCTTATGTTTACATATTTATAATTATTTTTCATTAAAAATGTTAATAGTAGCTGGGCATGGTGGGCATGGTGGGCATAGTGGGCATGGTGGCACATGCTTGTAATCCCAGTACTTGGGAGGCTGAGAATGGAGGATCTGGGTTCTCAGCCAGCCTCAGCTACTTAGTAAGGCCCTCCACAACTTAATAAGACCCTGTTTCCAAAAAATGAATAAAAAATAGGGCTGGGGGTATAGCTCGGAGATAGAATGCTCCTGGGTTCCATCCCTAGTACCACAAAAAAAAAAAAAAAAAACATGTTAATAGTGAGTAATCTCGTGCATATATAATTTTGCATGGTTGAAAGTATATTTACAGAGTAAATTATTAGAAATGAGATTTCTAGGCCAAAGATAAGCAAATACATAGTTTTATTCAATTCTACTTTATCTCACATCAAAATCAATCTACTTGTTTTTTATTATATTAATTTGCCTTACATGTCATTATTCATACCTTGTCTTTAATTTTTTTTAATCTCTGTGTGTATTTGGTATGTCTTCTATACAATGTATAGCATTTTATTTTACATTATTAGCTAATTTGAAAATCTCATTTAGTAGGTGATTTATACCTATTTACATATTTTATATGAATGATAGGTTTGGTATCAACCCTATAATATTATTTTGTGTTATAATTACTTGATTTCTTATGTCATATTTACCATGTTTTCCCCCTCTCGTAGCATGATTATTATACTTAACTCTTCTTTTGTTTTTTGGATTAGGAAATTTGTATTTTTAACCTCTATACCCAATTTTCTTTAAACACACAATTTTCACACTTAGCTTTCATACAACATTAATGACTATAAATAATGAATAATTCGGCTTAAAATTTTTCTGAATACTAAAATTTTATTACACATTATGCACTCAGTTTTAGTAGGATTTGAGAATGTAGTCCACTTTGGCTGAATGTGCCAGCTGAAAGAGAATGAGGCCCAAATCTCACCTAGAAGATTTAAACCACCAAATTCATAGACCAAATGCTTCTTTGTTTCACTAAGCTCAATTTGTAAATAAATTATCTTTAAGGACAAAGGACCAGAACACTTCACATAACCTATCTGTAAAGGTTGGGTTATTTGGGGGCACACCCCCATACTACATTCTTCTTTGCTTGCACACTGTTATTTTGATACAGCTGAAAGTTCAACTCCCTAGCTCAACTCCAGTGCCTCCTAATGAGGGAAGCGTAACACTATCCAGGCATCTCCCAGCACAGTGATCAGAATGCCATTGCTCTGCACAGTCTGATTTATGTCAGCTCGGTTAAAAATCACCCACATGCTGGAAACCCCCTGTGGAGAGGTGTGCACTGGCCGCAGGCCATAGCTCCTTCTTCTTGTTTTCTTCTCCCTGCCCAAAATCTGCGGTTGGAAGGACGTGCTGTGTATTTGTGAAATTATCCTCATAGGAACACAGAGAAGAACTTTGGCCTCCTTGAAATAATTTACACCTAATTTAGTTAAAGGAGCATAAATGATGGGGCTGTTCTATTCCGTCAACAAGAAGCATCACTTATAAGATTTTTCATGCAGGGTTGAAACACACGTGGCGAACACTTTCTATCTCTGGGGCTAGAAAAATCTCTCAGAATAAGAGATTATTTTTGACAATATGGTTCTAAATCCTTGGGAGAAAAAAAAAAGTCAGGGCAGATGGCCTAGGGCCAGTCAGGAAACCCTTAATCACCCAGAAAAACAAGAACAGGAGAGGTCATTATTCTTAGTGGGCCAGACTGTAAAACATTGTTTTTAAATCTTCAGATTTATAGCAAAGCACCTTGAAATATCTCAGGCAATTATGAAGAATAAGACTGCTCCAAAAGGCATTATGTAAAATTTTCTTGCTTATTTTCTTTAAACAAAAATAATTGCCTATCCATTTTCTAACTTCTCCAGAGAGCTTTCCTATTGTCTCTATCACTGAATTACTTCATCATGGTAGAATCAGCACAATGAATTAACTAACTTTAAACATCATAATAATTTAATGCATAGACAAATCAACTACTTTTTCATTTGCAAGCATTTCATTTGGCTGGACTATCTTCTACCTGCAAGTGTATAGACTAAGAGATAGACTAGAAGGGCTTTGGGTGGATGGGTCATATTGAACTAGAAGCCATAAATCCTGAAACTAAGGGCAGCAATAGACATTAAAAAGAAGATAAAATTAAATCTACAGAGCCCTCCAATAACCAGGTTCATTGTGCCTGAACTCTTTTATTATATAATTTAATACTTACAATTGTGAAACAAAAGCATTATTGCCTGCATTTTTATAAATGAAGAAACAGTGGCCCTGATTGGCTAAATTACTTGTCCAAGCTCACACAGCTCACACATGAAAAAGTTAAAATTAGTTCCCAAAATTTCTGTCCATTCTAGAATTCTACACTAGCAATGAGAAGGACCTACAGCATGATCAAAATATGAAATAACATTTTGTCATAATAAAAATTAATAATAATGAGGACCTATTTACATGTTACTCATACTTCTAGTACATTTTTACCAACATATTAAGACCTCCTTTACCTATAAAGATAAAACATAATCATAATATGCTAAAAAAATGAGGAAAATCTATACTCAATTGTTTGCCTATGCTTTTAATAATCATTCAAAATATAAAGAAAATCATAAAAACAGGCTAAAGCAGGAGGTAGAGAAGGATGTTAAAATCATTAGAAATAGTTGATTATTATATTAATGAAAATAACATTCTGATTCTGTTTGAGAATATATTGACATGCAATTTAGAATTATAATACAACATGAGAGCAAGAGCCCTTGTATTTCATTTGTGTTATCACTTAGAAAATGAAAAGGCAAACAAATTTCATAAAAAGAAAACCCTACATATAGAGTAGCCACATATTAAAGAATTGATACCTAAAATAAAAAGAACTAAATTATAGAGGATTCTTGGCAACACAGAAAATGTCTGGGATTTCCAAGTTCATAATATCTCAAAATGCTTAAAACCACACAGGAAAACCTGCCAATAGCTCCAATTAACTATTGAACTCTAAAACCTTAAACAGTGATCACAAGTGGATACTATAGAACTCTTTGATGCTGAAAGACAATATGGTAATAAGTGACTCAAGTCACAGACTGAAAGTTTGTTATTCGAGGTTGGGTCAAAATGGTGACTGAGACAAACACCTCATCTCAGGTGCCATAAAACTCAAATCAAAACTGCCATAAAAGCAGCTTTTTGATGGAAGAAAAAAACAGTGAAAAAGTGAACAAAGTACCAAAAATTGAAATTCAGCTGAACAAAACCCAGAAAACAGACCAGGGAGAGCTAAGGAGCCTGCCCACATGGCAGCAGCCTCCATTGAGCCACCCTCTCAGAGCGGGGTCTACTAGCACTCATGATCTCCTGCATACCCAAGGACCAGATGTGGAGTAAACAATTACACAACTGTAGACCCTAATCAGCAGCATATCCCCACATGATCGACAGTGACCAGAACCCCTGGAACAACCAGCTTAAGCCTGCAGCAGGACACCCCAGCTCACCTCTCCTCCAGAGCAGCACTCAATTGTAAGTTAACTATGAGGCTGCAGGGGCCCCTGTGACAAACGATAGACCGGATCATCCGCCCTTGCAGTGGTTGGACAGGAGCAGAAGTGTGAGAGGGACCCAGAGCACACAGGGCATAGAAATGTTACAGGCTCAATAACAAACTTTATTTTGGAAGTTTGTTATTCAGGAAAATGCTCCACATTTAAACTGCACACATGCCACCAGCAAAGGCAGAGAGAGTGTAGCAGACAGGGCCTATAAAAAGTGCAGAGCCTTGGGCTTATGCTGGATCTAGATCCAGTGATGCACACTGCCTATATAGTCAAAGAGCTGCACAGGGACAGGCCCTGTGGAGAGCTCAGAGACACAAGCTTGCAGTTGGACAGGCGCCAGCAGAAGTCCATGCATGCCTGCACTGACGGAGAGAGCAAATAAGAATGCCTGAAACATGCTAAAAAATCTAATATAGTGAGAAGACATTTAAAAACTGAAAATATCCACACAGATCCCAGAGGACTGCAGAGGCCAAGTCTTCTCTGTACTTACATACTTGCAGGGTTTTAGTTTTTGTTGCTTTGGGGGTGTTTTTTTTTACTGTTTTTGTTTTGTATTGCCTTGTTTTATTTATGTTTGTTTCGATGGTTGCATGTTTTGTTATTTTTTGCTCACTTGTCTGCTCTCTTCCTCATTCCTTTTACATTTCCACCCCCCCTCATCTATATTCTTCTCCTCAACATTTTTTTTGTCTCTTTCCTTTTTCCTCTTTTCTCTGTCTCATATCAAGACTTCATACCACTATACCTAAATACTCTACATTGACTACCAGAATCCCCCGACATATCCACTATCTCAAATCTCTACCATATATCACCTAAACATACTCAAACTTTTATTCCACTGGATCATATCTTCTACTTTATCCTATTCTTCCACCTATCCCTGTGGCTTCTCCCCCCTCACCCAAACTTCACCACTGAACACAACACAACTTGCCTTTGTAATACCAGCAGACTCCTCTAAATCCCCACTGCAGAGATTAGACCAGAGTGGTAAACCACCAGAAAGGACTGCCAGACACCAAGAATAAACTCACCTTAGCTGATAGAAGGAATTGCTCAACACATCCCACATCAATTCATAAAAACACAGAGACCACAAGCTGTTGTACTCATGCTTCTGGGATGAATCACTATAACAGAAATAACAAACAGACCCTAGAAGT
>PVLC010017574.1:0-33626 GCA_004027655.1 Graphiurus murinus
TCATTATTATTGCATCTCTTTAATTAACAGCTAACTCGTGCATTAAGGAGTATAAAAATGGGATATTTTTGATCTGTGGAAATAATTGAGATAAACTGTGGGTGCACCTGTTTCTAGTCATGTCCTGGGAATATGTGAAACTCCGGCACAGGATGAATGGCTGTGGATGTCAATATAACAATAACAAAACAGTTGGCAATGGGGTAGGGAAGTCTCTGGTGGGCGGGGAGCCACTGTCTGTAGTCACTGGCTGCGTGTTCGGCTGCCCCTCAACCAGGAAAGAGAGTCGAAGGCTTCCAAGTGATTTTACCCCTCACAAAGCTGTTGTAAAATAAAATACAAATCCTTCCTGAATGTTCCTAGCTTTCCTTCCTTGAGGAAGTTTTCGATCAATGGGAAACAAAGCCTTATTCAAAGGATTAAAGCCATAGTCATTCTATTGTTTACAGCTTCAATATAGTGTTTTTCCTTCCACTGACAAAATTTTCAATTCACAAATCATCTAAAAAACAGGAAATTTTGGGGAAACACATGCTTATGATAACAAACAAGGGATTTATCAGGTGATATAGAAGTTTATGCAAAGAGGCATCCAATTTTACTTGTTTTTTTTGTTGTTGTTTTTGTTTTTTTTTTTTTTTTTTTTTTTTTTTTTTTTTTTTTTTTTTTTTTTTTTTTTTTTTTTTTTTTTTTTTTTTTTTTTTTTTTTTTTTTTTTTTTTTTTTTTTTTTTTTTTTTTTTTTTTTTTTTTTTTTTTTTTGACTGTGCTGGGTTTGGGCCTCTGGATGTATTCTAGGAAGATTATTCCTTAAAAGAAAAATCCATATGGCTTCTAGCATAAAACTGCTCCCACCTGCAGAAAAGCATGGAGGAGGGGAAGCAGCTCCTGGCTATTTCTCATGTCTGCACTCCAGGCAGTACTGTAGACGCATCAAGTAGGTCTCTGAAATGTTCTCTTCTTCCTGCTATCCTCTGTTTCCCCTCTCATTCCATCCAAGTCCTGGATCCTTTTTTAAGATGTGGGGAGAAGGACCAGCAACATTCATTAGCAGGGCTGGAGAGAATGTTCAAGGAGGCAAGGACAGGCAGTAGTTACAGGAACCACAGAAGATTAAAGAGGCTGTTCATTACTTCTGCACACAAGGCTGGTGGGAATGCAAGGATAAAGGAGCAGCACCAATCTGTGAGCAAACTCATTTCAGAAATCTGTACTAGCTGCTTCTCAATAAACTACCAAAAGAGAATTATTATTTAGAGTCCTCATTTGGGTGACAATCTTAATCCTTTATCTGGATGTTAAAAAGAACATTCTAGATCTTCCAGAATAACAATTTTGAGTACCTCAAGTTCCCCCATACTGTAATTTTTCCTCAGTCCCTATCTTCTCTAATTTCCTTTAAGTTTTATCCACACTTATCTCTAATTGAAGGAAGATAGGGCCAATTTCCGCCTAGTATTTTCTTCTATGGCTCTTGCTGTAAAAGTGTGGCCCAGATCCCAGCTTCCTGCTTGTGAAAAACAGAATCCCAGGCCTCATTCTATGGTTTCTGAATCAGAATCGGTGTTTTAACAGGACATCAAAGTTTAGGAAGGGCTGATCTATGCAGACATGATCTACAGACTGACTCACGTAGTCCACACTCCCGAGGCCTGCAAGAGCCCTGCCCTTTCTCCATTTGCGTCCCTCATCGCTCTGCCTTTCACTCTCTGGTTGCATTCCCGCTCACCTTTCTTGTTCCTGCCTCCAAGCCTTTGCTCTTACTGTTCCTCTGCCTGGAGTGCTCTTGCTCCGTCTCAGTAGGTCCCATTCCTTTATTTCACGGTGGTTTCAGCTGAAATGATACTTCCTTAGAGGAAGCTTCCCTGATCACACTACACAAGAAACCATCAACTCAGCCTCTCTATTCCATTATTATTATTATTACTATCATTATTTTTCTTTCTTTTTGATACTAGGGATTGAACCAAGGTCATTCTACCTTCAAGCTATACACCAGTCCTCCCCCCCCCTTAAATCTATCTTACAGTAGAGTTTTGTTTTTTGTACTGGAGATTGAACCCAGAGGCATCCTACCTCCAAGCTACACCTCCAGTCCTAGTTTTTATTCTTTATTTTGAGACAGGGTCTCACTAAGTTGCATAGGGCCTCACTAAGTAGCTGAGGTTGGCCTCGAACCTGGATCCTCCGGTCTCAGCATCCCAAGTACTGGGATTACAAGTGTGTGCCACCACACCTGGCTGAGGCTATTTTTTTTAATGTGCTTTTATTAGTGCATTATTGTCTCACATCATAATATAACGTGTACATTTACACAGCACTTGGTGTCCCCTCCTGCCTCCCTGTCTCCCCCCTTCCCAGACAGAGTACTGAGACTGATAGTGTGATTTTCACATATGTACACACAGTGGATATTAGTATTTTTAATAATGAACTTCAGTCTTCCTCCTCCCCTTCCCTTAGACCACTTCTCTGGCTCCACTGAGGTTTCTCCTCCATTATCTAGAGTCCCTCTGGTATCCCAGTTACTCCCTAGCTTGCACATATTAAAGAAAACATATGTTCCTTCACTTTTTGTGACTGGCCAATCTCACTTAAAGGAATGTTCTCCAGGTCCTTCCATTTTCTTGCAAATGACATTTTATTCTTCTTTATTGTTAAGTAGAATTCCATTGTGTGTATTTCCCATAGTTTTGTAATCCATTCATCTGTTGATGGACACCTAGGTTGGTTTCATAATTTGGCTATTGTGAATTGTGCTTCTATGAACATAGGTATGCATATATTACTCTAGTTCTCTGGTTTCAATCTCTTTGGAATAATACCTAGGAGTGGTGTACCTGGATCACATGGTGGATCCATCCTCAGTTTTCTAAGGAATCTCCACACTGATTTCCATCGCGACTAAACTAGTTTGCAATCCCACCAACAGTGTAGACGAGTTCCTATTTCTCCACATCCTCACCAACATTTATTGTTATTTGACTTCTTGATGATTGCCATTCAGATTGGGGTTAGATGGAATCCAAGTATAGTTTTGATTTGTATCTCCTTAATAATGATGTTGGACATTTTTTCATGTATCTATTGGTTATTTGTATCTTTTCTTTTGTGAAGTGTCTATTCAATTCAGTTGCTCATTTCTTGATTGTTTTTTTTTTTAACTAGTGTAAAGTCTTTTAAGTTCTTTGTATATTCTAGATAATCCTCAGAATGATAGCTGGTAAATATTTTCTCCCATTCTATAGGCTTTCTCTTTAGATTCTTGATGATCTCCTATGATGTGCAGAAACTTCTTAGTTTAATGCCATCCCATTTATTAATTCTTGCTTTAATTTCCTGAGCTTTAGGGGTCTTGCTGAGGAAGTTTCCACCTGTGCCTATATGTTGGAGTGTTGAACCTATGCCCTCCTCTAGTAGCTTCACGGTCTCTGATCTAACTTCCAGGTCTTTGATCTATCTTGAATTGACTTCTGGGCAGGATGAGAAGTAAGGATTTAGTTCTATTTTTCTACAAATGGATAACCAACTTCCCCAACACCATTTGTTGAAAAGGCTGTGTGTTTAGCCCCCTTGTTGAATATCAATTGACTATAAGTACAGCAGCCCTTATTTATTTATTTTTTATTTATGTTTGTGGTACTAGGGTTTGAACCTAGGGGCATTCTACCTCTGAGCCATACCCCCAGCCCTACTTTTAATTCTTTATTTTGAAACAGGGTCCCACTAAGTCGTGGGGGGTTTCACTAAGTAGCTGAGGCTGGCTGTGAACCTGTGATCCTCCTGTCTCAGCCTCCCAAGTACTGGGATCACAAGTGTGTGCCACCATGCCTGCCTCAGCCCTTTTTATTTTGAAACAGAGTTTTGCTAAACTGCTGAACCTGTCCTCAAACCTGTGATCCTCCTGTCTCAACCTTCCAAGTACTGGGATTACAGGTGTGTGCCACCATACCTGGCAGTTCTCTAATTTTTAATTGCGCTGTATTATTATATGAACTAATTTTGTTAATTCATTTTTGGGTCTGTTTTATTCAGGGTTTTACTTTTAGTAAAGAGGACAATGCCTGCCATGTTGAAGATATTCAACATATGTATTTTAATTGAATGAAAATTTATTGAATGAATGAACCAAGTTTTGGGGTTAAGAAACTATGAGAACTTATGCAATTTTTTTTATGGAACTAGGGATTGAACCCAGGGCACTCTACCTCTGAGCTACAACCCAGCCCTTTTTTATTTTTTAGTTTGAAGCAGGGTCTCTAAGTTGTTGAGGCTAGGCTCATAGGCTCCTAGACAATTCTAAGGTAAGATCTGGCACTCTCAGTTAATTAACCTAAACAAGATCAATGCTTTTGAATACCCAGATCGATGGTTCTCAAAGCCTTATCCCCAGACCAGAAGCCTCAGTATCCCCTGGAAACTTGATAGAAAGGCAAATTCTCAGGTCAACTACAGACCTACCAAACTAGAAAGTCTGGTAATAGGTTTCAGTGTGTTTTAATGAGCCTTCCAGGTAATTCTAATGCACTGTCCCAGACAATATCATCTTATCTGTGTAGAGAATGCGCATTGTCCAAAGTCGTTATACATATATCACTGTAGTTCTGAACTTTAAAAAAAGCCCTGAGAAATAGGCAAGATAGATGGCTTTATTCCTGTTTTATTTATTTGTTCCTCCTTAACAAATACTTTGATTGGTGCATTATAGTTATACATCATAGTGAGGTTCAAAGTGATACAAACATACATGTACACAGCACTTGGTGTATTTCCCTCTGCATCCCACCCCGTCCCCTCTCCTCCCTCCAAGAACATGTTAGTGAGATTGGTAGCAATACCTTCATGTATGGCCAGAACATTATTTGAACTGTGTCCTTCCTCAACCTTCCTTTTCACCTCCCACCTCCCTTCCCCAGTCTTCTTCCACTGTTCTACTAGTTTCTTAATTTGTTGAAAGTCCCTCTTGTTTCCTATTTTCTCTCTAGCATCCACATATGAGAGAAAACATATGGCCCTTGACTTTCTGAGACTAGCTGATATCATCTGATTTCAAATTATACTATAGAGGTACAATAACAAAAACAGCATGGTATTGACATAAAAACAGACATATAGACCAACAGAATGGAAGTAGAGAGACAAATTCTACATGTATAGCCAGTTGATTTTTGACAAAGATGCCAACAACATATGCTGGAGAAAAAACAGCCTTTTCAACAAATGATGCTGGGGAAACTGGATTTCCATATGTGGAAGAATGAACTTAGACCACTATCTCTCATATCACGCTAACTGGTGAGAGTCTCACTACTTGCTAAGGCTGTCCTCGAACCTGTGATCCTCCTTTTTTAGCCTTCCAAATACAGGGACTATAGGCATGCACTACCATGCCTGACAACTAGAAACTTTTCAATTATTAGAAGAAAACAAAGGGCTAACTCTCCAACATATAGGCACTAAAAGAGTCTTCTTCAATAAGACCCCCAAAGCTCAGGAAGTAAAGCTGAGAATCAATAAATGGGATGTATCAAATTAAAAAGCTTCTGTGCAACAAAGGAAATAATAAAGAGTCTGAAGAGAGAACCTTAAGAATAGGAGAAAATCTTTGTCAGCTACTCCTCTGATAGAAGACTAATGTCTAGAATATACAAAGAATTCAAAGCCGTGCGTGATGGTGCATACTTGTAATCTCAGTACTTGGGATGCTAAGACAGGAGGATTGCAGGTCTGAGGTTAGCCTTAGCAACTTGGTGAAACCCTGTTTCAAAATAAAAAATAAAAAAGAGCCGGGTGTGGTGGTGCATGCTTGTAATCCCAGTACTTGGGAGGCTGAGACCAGAGGATCTGGGTTCACGGCCAGCCTCAGCTATCTAGTGAGGCACTCTGCAACTTAGTGAGACCCTGTTTCAAAATAAAGAATAAAAAATAGGGCTGGGGGTGTAGCTCAGAGGTAAAATGCTTCTGGGTTCAATCCCCAGTACAGCAAAAATAAACCAACAAACAAATAAATAAATTAAAAAAAAAAAGGGTCTGGGGATGTAGCTTAGAGGCAGAATGCTCATGAGTCCAATCCCCAGTACTAAGAACACACACACACACACACACACACACACACACACACACACACACACACACCAAACCTAAAAAACTTAACATCAAAAACAATTCTCATTTTATAGATGAAGAAATTGAATCCTTAGAAATGTCTTAGTCTGCCTATGGTCATATGGTTTTATCAGAATTACCTGGGGTGCTTGTTAAAATTGTAGATACCTGAACGTTATCCCAGACCTACTGAATCAAAATCACCAGGGAAAGGAAGGAAGGAAGGAAGGAAGGAAGGAAGGAAGGAAGGAAGGAAGGAAGGAAGGAAGGAAGAAAGATAGATCCCCAGGAAATTCTGAAGCTTCCAAAAGTTTGAAAACCAATTATGGTAGAAAACAATGGAATGAGAATTAGAACTCATAGCTCCTCATTTCTAATGGGTGCTCTGTAGATGTTCTTGAAAAGCATAAGTACAAACAATACTGATCTTTAATGAAAATATTTAAACCAAATTCTCAGTAATTCTATCTCCTTTATTAGACCCTAACCCTACTTGCTACCCTGATAAGCTAGGTAGAATCAAATTCTGTGATAATGGGCTTTTTTTTTTTATACCTTTTAGTTATGATTATTATGGAATTAACTAAATGGGTATTGTGTTAGTCAGTTTCCTGTCACTATAACAAACACTTGAGCTAATCAACTTACAAAGAGAGAAGGTTTATTTTGGCTTATGGTTTGGAGGGTTCAGTCCATGATCAGGAGGTCCGTTGCTTGGACCTGTGGCGAGGCAGCACATCACAGCGGGAATACCAGGCCCAGTGAAACTGTTCACCTCATGGCCAGGAATTTAGAGGATGAGGGAGGGACCAACTCCCTCAATCCCCTGCAAAGGCACATTCCCCAAAGATCTGAAGACTTCCACTAGCCCCCGCCTCTTAAAGTTTCTATCACTTTCCAATAGCACCAAGCCGGGGTCCAAACCTTTAATACGTGGGTGGGCCTTTAGGGGACAGTCAGGATCCAAACCATAGCAGACATCAGCTAAGGTTTTGTGTCCTAGTGTGTGATATAGGAACTTTTATTCACTATTTTTCTGTTGGGAACTGAAGGTACTTGATCTGTTAGCTGTATTCCTGCAGTTTTTTTTTTTTTTTTTTTTTTTTCTTCTGACTGCTGTGCTTTCTTTCCTTTGCTTACATCTTCTCATTTAAAAGATAATTTTAGAAAAAGGAAAATAGTATTTAAATTCAGTATCCATGGTTGTTTAAACAATTATTACAACCACAGACATCATTAATTTACCTGGCTAGCCTGGAAAATATTAACTTTTAAAAAGACAGTTCCAAATTGGCAGGTAACTTGCAAATCTCTCTTTCCTGCTCAACCAACTCCCCCAAACTCCAGACCCATAAATTCAACTGTGTGTAGAACATCTCTCTTCTAACTGTCCTACAGGCATCTTAATCTTGGTGTTTCCAAAACCCAATTAATTACCTCCTTCCCTCACCCCATCCTTGTGCTTACACTCCATAAGTTAATCATTATACCATCCGCTGCATCATCTTAGGCAGAAACCTCTGCATTGTCTTTGGATTCTTCCCATCCTCTCTCTGTAAAGCCAACCAGTCCTTTCACTTACCCTTGCACCTCTCTCTACTCCTCTCCCCTAGTCTCTCCTCAGCTCTACCTCAAGGGCTCAGCATCTCTTGCTTAGCCACCAGGATGGATTTCAAAGCAACCTCTTGTCTTTTTTTGGTACTGGGAATTGAACCCCGAGGCATTCTACCTACCTCCAAGCTACACCTCCAGCCCATTTATTTATTTGGAAACAGGGTCTCACTAGGTTACTGAGAACCTTGCTAAATTGCTGAGGCTGGGTTTGAACCTGCGATCCTCCTGTCTCTCATCCTTCCAAGTACTGGGATTACAAGCATGGGCCACCCTGCCCGGTGCAACCTCATGTCTTTGCTTTCAGTTGACTTTATTTCCTTTCCTCCTTGCGTCCCACCCTGTGCTTCAGCACTACCAAACTGCTTTCATTTCTTCTCTTAAAAAGTTTTCCATTTTAATTTCTGAGACACGTTTACACATCTGTGTCAGCGTCAGGTCTCTGAAAGTTTCCATTACCTTTGCAGGGCACATGGGACCCTTCTCTCCTAGAAGTGGAAAATTCAGATCAAAAGGAGAAGAGAGCTTCAAGGAGCTCAGCTGCTGCCCAGCAGAGCTTCGGTTTCTAATTGCTTTGGCTCTTGGGACTTTGAAGACCACCAACACTCCCTGCTTGTCTGGGCTTGCATGTTGGTCTGTTTATTTGGGCTGCGGGTCCATATCTTCATCATCTTCATAACTTCTCTTGTGACAACTGGGAGTGGAGGATGTTGGCAGCCTGGCTCAAGCTTGGTTTGCTTTAACACAGGCTTCTCCTGCCCACGTGGCTTTCCCGAGCACTGCAACACAATGAAGAGTCTGTCTTTCCAAGCTACTAGCTGGTGGAGAGTTTAAACCGACTTCTTGATGATGTCCACATTCTGCTACAACTCTATATTTTGTGTGTTTCAGTTAACCATTTCATGAACTCTTATGTAAAACTCAGATCAAACATAAAATTTCACAAAATGGTTACATTTCAAATAACGAAGGGAAACTTTAGTCAGAAACTGTACTCATTTAGGAACATTATTTTCCTTCTCTCTTTTTAATTTTTTATGTATTATTATTATTATTATTATTATTATTATTATTATTATTATTTTGCGGTACTGGGGATAGAACTCAGGGGCATTCTACCTCCGAGCTATACCCCCAGCCCTATTTTTTATTCTTTATTTTGAAACAGGGTCTTACTAAGTTGTGGAGTGCCTCACTAGGTAGCTGAAGCTGGCCTCCAAACTGAATCCTCCAGTCTCAGCCTCCCAAATGCTGGAATTACAAGCATGCGCCACCATGCCCAGATTATTTTCCTTTTCTTTTTCCTTAAAATGTCCAGTTACTTTTTTTTTTTTTTTCGAGTACTGGGGATTGAACTCAGGGGTATTTTACCTCTGAGCTATACCCCCAGCCCTATTTTTTATTCTTTATTTTGAAACAAGGTCTCACTAAGTTGAGGAGTGCCTCATTAGGTAGCTGAGGATGGCTGCAAACCCGGATCCTCCGGTCTCAGCCTCCCAAATGCTGGGATTACAAGCGTGTGCCACCACGCCCGGCCCAGTTACATTTTTATAATCAGGCTTAATTTCATTTTGGGCTCCCTTCCCTCCTCCACCTTTTTTTTCGTTAAAAAAAAATTTTTTTTTCAGTATAGTGGTGCTTTCCTATAATCCCAGTACTTGGGAGGCTGAGACAGGAGGATCACAGGTTCAAGGACAGCCTCAGCAAGTAATGAAATTCTCATCAACCTAGTGAGACCCTGTTTCAAAATAAAAGTAAAATAGGGCTGGAGGTGTAGCTCAGAGATAGAATGCCCCTGGGTTCAATCCCTAGTACCACAAAAAAATTTTTTTTAAATTTTATTTTGGGCTCTTTTGAGGGAAGAACCTCTATACCCTCTCTCTCTCAGTCTAAAGCTATTTTCACTTTATGACAATGTGTTTTTGTGCATTTGCACATGCTACTTCTGCTGTTGCTTTTCCTCTTCCCACTTTGTGTGTATGACAAATCCTAGCTTCTCTTTATTTTTGCAGGGCTGGGGGATTGAACCCAGGGCCTTGTGCAGGCGAGGCAAGTGTTCTACCACTTGAAGCCTTTCTGAAGGCTTCTCTGTATAGTGAACTGTTCCTTCCTTTGTGCACACAAACTGGCATGTCATCTACCTTCATGATAGTACTTCTCTCACTCAGTTGCATGATTTGTTCATATTTTCTTCTCCTCTTTAGAACATAAAATCCTTGAAGGAAGAGAACTTATCTTATTAATGCTTGAATCACGAAGCCCTGGTACAGAACCTGGAAACCAGAGACATTCAAACATGTGTCTACAGACTACCTGTGGCGAGGTCTGGATTCTAGAGATGGATAAGGGGAAGAGGAATTAAATCATTTTGAGCAATCATTAGGTGCAAAAGCATAACATCCACAATTTAGGTAATTTTCATAGAGAACACCTTGAAATGGATGCTATTCTATTAACCTGCATGTTAAATCTCAGACTCAAAATAATTAAATTGCTTGAGGTCTCGTAGCTAGTACATGATGGTAGAGCTAAATTCAAGCTTTTTTTTTTTTTTAAATTCAAGTCTGTGTCTCTCTCTTCATCCCATGCTGACCCCTACCACAAGTCATAGGTTTTAGAATGATTGCCTATACTTTGTAAACTGATAAGCTTTATTTGCTTGTTTATTTATTTGTGTGGTCCTGGGGATTAAACCCAATGGTATTTTATTTACAAGGTACTATTTTACTTTTACTTTTTTTTTTTTTTTCGGCACTGCGCATTGAACCCAGGGGCATTCTGCCACTGATTTGTACCTCTAATCCTATTTTTTATTCTTTATTTTGAAACAGGGTCTCACTAAGTTGAGAAGGGCCTCACTAAGTCACTAAGTCACTGAAGCTGGCTGTGAACCTGTGATCCTCTTGTCTCAGCCTCCCAAGTACTGGGATTACAAGTGTGTGCCACCATGCTCAGTTCCCTATTTTACTTATTATTTTGAAGCAGGGTCTCACTAAGTTGCAAAGGGCCTCACTAAGTGACTGAGGCTGGCCACCCACCTATGATCCTCCTGTCTTTGCCTCCAGAGTGCTTGGATTGCAGGTTTTATCTTTAAAGAATAATATTGATATGAGTAGTAGGTAGCTTCCAAAGAGGGTCCCCAATGAGCCCTGTCTCCTGCTATTCATGCCTTTTTAGTAGTCCTTCTCCCTGGTATCCCGGCTGGTCCTGTGTACCTGATAGGATGTAACAGAGGTAATGTGGATGGATTTCCAAGGTTGGATCACCTGGAACAATGTCCATGTGGGTCATTGGATCTGGAGGAAGCCAGCTGCCATATAAGGACTCTGACTTCCTGCCACCACCATGTCGTGAGGAAACACAAGCTATCCTCATGGAGGGACATCTGGCCAGCTTCCAGCTGTCCCAGGATCCCTGCTCAGTCACCAGACAGGAAAGTGAAGAAACCATCTATGATGTCCAGCCCCCGCCACCATCTGACTGCAAGTGCATAAGATACCCCAAATGAGAACCGGCTAGAGGCGTCTTGTATTATTCTCTCTTTCAGAACCATGACTGGTAGCAACAACAAATGGTTGTTTGAAGGCACTTAAGTTTTTGTTTGTTAGGCAACAATAGGAAACTAGAACAGCATGACTTAGTTTTATTTTTAAAGAAAACAACCTGATATTCATGAAGCTTCTTTTATTATTTTTCCCTTTATATTACAAGCATACTCTGTCTGCAACATAAAGAGATTTCTAGTTCAGGCCTTAACAAGGTTTATGACCTCGCTCTAATCTCTTTATAGTAATGTCACTAAGCTTCACTTGCTTCAATTCTAAAATGAAGGGTCAAACTAGTTAATCACCAAGGTCCATTCTAGTCTCCAATTCAAAGCACTCCCTAAAAACCATCAGGGAAAAATTGGGTCCTTGTCTGGTAAGTTTTAACTTGCAGTAAAATCTTGGGGCACAAGAATGTTAAGGGAAGCAGCACGTGCCAGGGAAGTGCTGACCGCCTGGGCACAAGGCTCTGTCCACAGGGGAAAACCCGAGGCAGGAGCAACTACAAAGCTGATCCTTTAGCCCTTTCTCCCTTCGGAGCAAAAATTCAAAGTGATGATTATCTGTGACAAAAATCTTGAAAGATGATTGTCACCAATCCCCTTACAATCTGTTACTCAAGTCGGCAGGCAATTTCAGGATCTCTGACAGACTGTTCAGATTTGCAGAGTTGACTCAGTCTCCGGAAGATCCTTGCACACAAATGCTAAGTTTAGGGCGAGTGAACTGGATGATTCCTAGAGGAAATAAACTCTCGCCTGAGAACAACAGCTGAAGTAAAATCCCATAAGCCAGGAAAACGGCCACACAATCACAGTAACAGGTGGTCGGTTTCAAAACAAATTTCAAGGTCTGACTTGCCAGCACCTGCTGCAGAGACACAGACGGATGGCAGTGTAACTCTGCCTGGGTCTGAGTCAGGGCAGCCCAGTCATACTGCAGGGAAGATGAACTACCTTTATTAGCAGAGCTAAGTCATGGTAGGGTAGATGACTACTGTCTGAGGTGGTCATCCTTGTGCTCTGTCAGAGAGGAGGAGGGAATGGGAGAATTTGGGAACCAGAAGGGACCTTAGTGATTAACTATTCAATCCCCTTCATAGCTGAGTAAAGTGAAGTCCAGGCAAGGTAAATAGAAACTCACTCAAGGTCACAGGACCTATGGAAAGAGGACAAAACTCCTCTCCCCATTTTATTATGAAAAAATTCAAGCACACTGCAAAGTTGAAAAAATTTAGCTGGGTGTGGTGGTGCACATCCACAATCCCAGTACTTGAAAGACAGACAGGAGGATTACCAGTTCGAGGCCAGTCTCAGCAACTGAGTAAGACCTTGTGTCAAAACAAAACAAAACAAAACAGGCTGAGACTGTAGCTCAGAGGTAGAATACCCCCTGGCTTCATTCTCCAGTGAGACAGACAGACAGACAGACAGAAGACAGATACACACACACACACACACACACACACACACACACACACACAGAGTTGAAAGAATTTTAATGGGGAATATCCATATATCCACTTTGTAGATTCTACTGAAGATTTTATTAAACTTATTTAGAGCTGGCTGTGATGGCACATGCTTGTAATCCCAGTACTTGAGACAGGAGGATCGCAGGCTTGAAGCCAGACTTGGCAATTTAGCGAGGCCCTCCGCAACCTAGTGAGACCCTGTTTCCAAATAAGAAATAAAATCAGGCTGGAAGTGTAGCTTACAGGTAGAAGCCCCTGGGTTCAATCTTCAGAAAAAAAACCCCTTATTTCTCTATCCATCTTCTATCTATCCATCCCTAGGTTACTCTATCTCAGTGTTTGGATGCCTTTCAAAATGAACTACTGACATTTATACTTGTTCCTTTAAAGCAGCATCAATTATTTAATACCTCTATTTCATACACACTGTGGAACCAGAAAAAAAGTTAACCTGAAAGAGAACTCAGCTTCTTTTTTTTTTCTTTGTGTGTGTGTGCGGTATTAGAGATTGAACCCGGGGCATTCTACCTCCAAGCTACACTTTTAGCCCTTTATGTTTTGTTTTGTTTTGAAATGGGGTCTTGCTATGCTGCTAAAGCTGTCCTCGAACCTGTAATCCTCCTGTCTCAGCCTCCCAAGTACTGGAATTGGAGGTTGAGAACTCAGCTTCTTATAGTCTTATCTCCAAGCTCTGGAGGATTCTTACCAAGAGAAAATTCCAGAGATGGCAGAAACACTAGTCAACACATGTCACTGCTCATGCTGTTCCCCCTTCTGGAATCTGTTCTTTCCCTTTCCTACTCCACCTGTTGAAATCCTCCTCATTCTTCCAAGAAAGATCTCATATATCTATGAGGAACGCAAACTATTAGGATGCATGTCTTAGAGTTTTAAGAAAAGGGCTAAGAACCGTGAAATGCCACCTCCTTCCCAATGCCTTTCCTAAACCCAGAGTTTTCTTTTTCATGTGAATGCCATAAACCTTCACTTCTGCTTTTCCTACTTCATCTAATTTGTTTCAGTGTAACATGTAGTTGTTTATTTATCATTTCTACTGCTAGTACTTATGGTCAGTATCTCTTTGTAAGGGACTCTAACTTAAGACTGACTTCTGTAACTCCTATAGTTCCTTGCATAAAGTCAATGTTGAATGTGAAGTAACTTCAAATTTCAAATCAACAAAACTATGCATAGATTTCTGAAAGTAAAAAAGAAAAAAATTTTTTCTTATACTGAGGCTTGAACCCAGATACACCCCCAGTCCTTAAATTTTTATTTTTTAAATTTTGAAACAAGGTCTTGCTGGGTTGTTGAGAGTCTTGCTAAATTGCTGAGGTTGGTCTTGAACTGACGATCCTGTCCCAGCCTTCCCAATACTGGGATTACAGGCATGGACCACCCCTCCCAGCTTGAAAGTGGGATCTTAAGGACCATCTGTATCAGAGTCCCCAGAGGGGCTGGTGTAATGTGCAGATTTCTGGACCTCCCACCATTGGAAATGCAGGTTTAATATGTTTTGGGTGTGGGCTAGGAGACTGCAGCATTAGCAAATGCTTTGGTGATTCCCACACCATGCAGCAGCGAGGGGCGGAACCTGGAGAAACGTGTCCACAGCTCTGTATCATCAACCTGACGTTATGTTAAACCTGTAGTCACTTTTAAACCATTAGCCCTAATCTGCCAGTCCCTTGAAAGGATCTGGATAAAGGTGTGGCCGAGAAGGGGGTTGTTCCAGTGGGGGGTGACAGTCACGGTATCACCCTCTCACCACATCATGTGCTGCCAGTCACCACTTCTGCTGTTGCCACCAACCCCAAGTTTCCCTTTATCACTTCCCCCTTCCACCACCAACTGCCGCCAGCCTCTTGCTCCTCACCCGCCAAGGCTGGCTGAGTCAGATCTAGCATTAGGCACTTGCAGAAGAAGAAGCTGTAGGAAGATGGGAGTACAGGGTCCCCTTTTATATTCACAATCCCACATCTCAGAGCACAGGGACACCTACTTCTGATCCTGGCTTCTTAAGAAGGTCTGCAGAACTGGTTAGAAAGTTGGACCCAGGGTTTGAAGTTCCTGCTACCTTTGATTTTACAACGAGCAGAAAGTGAGGTTGAGTAACAGGTCTCTTGCCCAAGCATTAAGGGCCACCACAAAGCCAAGTGCAGGAGCTGATGACTTGTCGTTGGTCCCTCCTTTGGCCAAGTGTCTCTGTGCAGGGAATGCCTACCACAGCCATTTCCACTGTCTGGTCTTAGCAGATTGGTTTTTTTTTGTTGATTTTTTTTAAATTTTATTTTTTTAAATTGGTGCATTGTAATCATACATCTTTGTTAGGTACAAACATCTTTGTTAGGTACAAACTATGCTAAAATTTACTTTCTTTTTTTGTTGTTGTGGCACTGGGCATTGAACCCAGGGGCATTCTACTTTCAAGCTACACCCCGAGGCCTATTTTATTTTTATTTTGAAACAGGGTTCGCTAGATTGATTATTCTCACTGTTTGCTGAGACTGTCTTTGAACCTGTGCTCCTCCTGTCTCAGCCTCCCAAGTACTGGGATTACAAGTGTGCACCACCACATCCGGCTCTGAAATTTACTTTCTGCAGGTGCCAAAAGGATAGCACTACAACCAAGTTCTAGAGAGTTCTTTCCTGAAGCACACCTGCTTTACATTTTGAGCCTAATATACTTGAAATTAGTTTCTCTAAGACATATATAGACTTGCCATTTTTATTCCAACACAAATTTCTCTGTTCCAGTGGTTCCTAAACTTTAGCAGGCGTTAGATTTAAGTAGAGGGCTTGTTGAAACACTGACTTCTGGACCTTACCCACAGAATTTTTGGTTCTCTAGGTTGGAAAGGGGCCCAAGAATTTGCATTTGTGTGTGTGTGTGTGTGTGTGTGTGTGTGTGTGTGTGTGTGTTTGTGTGTGTGTGTGTTACTGTGACTTGAAGCCAGGGGCATTCTACCTCCGAGCTACACGCCAGCCCCCCCTTTTTATTTTGAAACAGGGACTTGCTAGGTCTTACTATATTGAGGTTGCTCTTGAACCTGTGATTCTCCTGTCTCAGCCTCATAAGTACTGAGATTTTAAGTGTGTACCACCATGCCTGACTAAGAATTTGAATGTCTAACAAGTGACTAGATAGTGCTGATGCTGCTGGTCCAGAGACCACACTTTGCAAACTTCTAAGAGAAGCAAAATGGTGGAACTTCTTAAACATTATGTCTGCCTGCATCACCATACAGCAGCAGTATTTCTATACCTACCTACCTTCTTGTATCACCATATAACAGCTGTTCACAGCCCTTAACTGGCCATTAGAATTACCTTTGAGCTGGGCATGGTGGCACATGCTTGTAATTCCAGTACTTGGGAGGCTGAGACAGGAGGATCCTAGGTTCGCGGCCAGCCTCAGTTCCTTAGTTAGGCCCTCCACAACTTAGTGAGGCTCTGTTTCAAAATAAAAAATAAAAAATAGGGCTGGGGTAATATCCTGGAGGTAGAATGCCCCTGGCTTCAATCCCCAGTACTGAAAACAAAACAAAAAATAGAAGCTGTTAGAATATGAGATCTCGGTAGATTGCCCAGACTAAATCTGCCTAGACTGCAGATTCAAATCCAATTAAATCTGCAGCTCTTGAGGCCACGGCATTTTAAACAAAGATCTCCAAATAATGCTAGTGGGCATTTAGGATTGAGAATCACAGGCCCGGAGCAAACTCTGGCCCTATTCTGTGTTAACATATGATTCTCATTTGACAAATACATATTGACCACTTAATATATGTCCTAGAAAATGATAAAGTGTATATATAAGAAATGCTCTTTGGCCTCAGGCAGAGATAGATCACATGCCCACATATTTAAACAAAAGGCCGGTGTGTGGCGAGTGCCAATTAGAGGAATAAACCATTACTGAAAACAGGGCTAGGTGACCGATGGTGAATTGGCGCAGCACTTGGTCCCCATATTGTTTGTGATAAGTTATGTATGCCTCTGCCATACATGAAACATGTCCCTTCGGTGGGGGAAATTGCTCATTTATTGGTTCATTGAGGATGCTCCAACTGATTCACCATGGTAGGTATGATTGAACCATGGAAATGATGGAACATTAAATCAATAGCTAGTCAGCTGGTGACTATTCCTTTGCTAAGTATGTTATTAAGGTTCTGTTTTAGAAGTCCTGTGCACAATGGAGATGAACCTTTTTTGTGGAGAAATACAACATGAATTTAAAAAAAAATTAATCTGAGATTTCAAGTAAATGTTCCTTAAATATGTAAAAAAAACCCCCAAATTTGTCAATCAAAAGAAAAAAAATTGTATCTAAAAGTCAAACCATATTTAATTTGCTAAACACATGTTCTTATTTGCATCCACTAAAATATAAAATAATTTAATGATTCAACATCTGGCCTTTGAAGGGAAGTGTTTCTAGAAAGGAAGAAATATCCTTTTCGGGTGTTGCTTATGTATTAAGGGCAGTATTTAATTCATTTTCTATTATTTAGCTAGGTTATATCTTTTTGTGAGTTTTTTTTTTTTCTTTTTCTTGCAGTACTGGGGATGGAACCCAGGGGCATTCTACCTCCAAGCTACACCCCCAGCCCTATTTTTTATTCTTTATTTTGAAACAGGGTCTCACTAAGTTGTGGAGTGCCTCACTAAGCAGCTGAGGCTGGCCACGAACCTGGATCCTCTGGTCTCAGACTCCCAAATACTGGGGTTACAAGCGTGCACCACCACTCCTGGCTTTTTGTGAGATTTTTGTTTTCATGTCAGGGAGTTTTTCCAAGAATAAGAGATCCCAACAATAACAAAATAATTTTTTTTTGTGGTACTGAGAATTGAACCCAGGGGAGTTCTACCACTGAGTTACACCCCCTCCTATTTTATTTTTTATTTTGAAACAGTCTCACTAGTTTCTGTGTGATGGCCTTGAACCTGTGATCTTCCTGTCACAGCCTCCCAAGTACTGGTATTATAGGTATGTACTACCATGCTCAGCTAAGAAAATGTTTATAAATTTTTTTTTTTAAAGAAAGGAAATACTTTTTAAACTCGTAAATTTATTCCCACTCAAAAATACTGGAGAAATCATGTGAGTCACTGCCAGAGATAATTTGATAAGACAAAGTCGCCTTCAAAGAAACTTAGAACTTAGTAGAAGGGAAAGATAAATATCTACTTGACGCAAAAATATTATAAATGCCTTTAGAGAGGAATAAATTTTAATGAGGCTTCAAAGAGCGGAAAGAAGAGCAGGTCAAGGTTCAAAGAGCCCAAGATAAGGCGCAGAACTGGAGTTCTGGCACAATGCTTTACTGCACGGCCAATTTTCAAAGGCCAGCTGTTCCCAGTCAAACGAAGACTGAAGAGGAGTGTAGGTGCAATCAATAGGAAAACCAGGCCACCCTGCCCTATTTTCCTGGAGATGCAGTTTGGGGATCAATAGTTTTACAATCTCATTTCAGGAAGCAAAATGAAAACGAATCTAATGCACTTTTTAGTTCTCTTTTAATACAGTCCCATTTAAAGGATTTTATATGTTGGCTAGATGGCCAGTAATACTTGATAAAACTGTGTAGCCTCGTTAGTGATCAAATAAATAAGAATTGAATAAAGATTTAAAATGACTGCCAAATATTGGGGAGGTTAGGAGAAACAGACCTTCTGCCTGCGGGGTATTCCTTGTTCACTACAGCCAGAAGAATAGGCACATCTTATAGATCATCAAGTCTCCTTCTAGGAATATATTTCAAAGGAATGGTATGGATATATGCAAAAACTGGACAAACATATTCCTTAGAGCTTTGCTTATTATTAGAAAGAATAAACTCCCAAGAATAGGTTAATAAACTAAAAATGTATTCTGCTAGGAAGAGAACATTGGTGGCACACTATACCTAGAAACCATGCCCTGTGGCCTGGAAAAAAAAAATCCTCCTGGGTGTTTTAGGTAAATTAGTCAGTTCTATTGAAGGTCAGTCCACCCTCCTCCCCTCCCCATTTCCTCCTCTTCAGATAATCTGTGCTTCTGCCAAATGGGATCACTCATGATTTATGCCCTGAGCTGACCCTATGTCTTTTCTTGCTTCCCTGCCTTTTGCCATGCTTCCCCCACTGTCTGAGTGCTTTCTCACATTTCTGAGTTCTCACCTCTTCAAGACCCAGTTTTAGTGTTTCTGACCATATATCCTGTATTAGAGGACATATTGAGGACATGTCCTGTATTATCTGAGTGTGTATTTTATTTTCCTTATTAGATTTTGAACAACTTAAGGGCAGGAACCAATCTTGTTTGATGTTATGAAGCACAATCCTTATTTGAAGTTATGAATAAATGGGTCTGTGGTTGTTGACTGACCGAACAAATCACTGGGAGAATGCAGAGGTGCACTTGGAGCCAAAAGCTCATGTTTGCTGCAGACAAGGAATGAATTTGACAAGTACTAAAGATGCTCTTGGATTTCTGTGGGGCATGAGGACTCAGGCTGAAACTTCACATCTGAGTCATGCATGGAGATGAAAATAGGGAAGACTAAGACTGAGCGGGAGTGGGTCTGAGAAGGAAGAACAAGGTAGAATGGAAACCAAATTGCAGTCTTTCCCATCTTCAACTCTCCCACCCCCCCAGAATTTAGTGGAAGAGGGTAGATTGGAATTTTTTATTAACATGACATTTCAACACATGTATATGCTGTCTACTGATCAAGTCAGGGTAATTAGCATTTCATCTCTTTATTTTTTATGTTTAGAGGCTTTGAGTAATAATAATAGATTATTGTGACTGTAATAATCTATTATAACAATGCTTATTAGGTAACAGACAATAAATTACTAATAGATAGTAATAATAGATTATTGTGACTAGCATCACCCCATTGTGCCATGGGACACCAAAACTTATCCCTTCCAGGTAGATTGGAATTTTAATTAAGAAGGGGTCTTGATGAAGACCTCTGCAAAAGAGTAAGCCCTTCTGAGCAGTTCTTAGTCCTTTTACTATCTCAACATCTGTTTAATCAGCAGGTCTAAAAGACAGCATATTTGTAAGATGGAGAGATGAGCATTATCCAGATAGTCTGAGGGACAAAATAAAAATAGGATGTTTTTAGTGGAGAAAAAAGAAACTTGGAGATTTAACAATGCACATTGATTTATATGTTGCCATATTTAATATATGGCAAACACTGCATTTATGTTGATGGTGCAAATGCCTTGACGCTGTCAGTGAGGAAGTTATTAAGTTAAACAGCTGAACTATTATTCAAAATAATCAAGGTTAAGCTTTGCAAGGGTGTTTTCTGTCCCCACCAGGAATAATCTTACCTACATATACTATTAGACTTTGTGATACACCTGCTGGCTTTTGTGATCCTTTAGGAAATGCTTCACTTCCTAAAGAATGCAACAAACTGTAACACCAAATACCACCCTAGCCAGCTGATGCCAAACCATTAGCTGTGGTCCAGTCTGGCATGGTTAGAATCACTTGGGTGAATAATATGTGTAGGTAGGTCTGTGGAGAAGTTCACAAAAGAAATTCCTATATAACTTTGGAGATTCTACATAGTCTGGATTCTAATATATATACATATACATGTGTAAATCCTTTTATGTATACATAATTTCTGGGGTGGTATTTTCAGTTTTTTTGTTAAGGTTCCCTAGGGTGGTGGTAAAATTAAACCTCACTGAAAAAATGAGTGTTTGTAGTAAACAACAACAAAAACTGCCTCTCACCAAAGTTCCCCTTCTCCTGCCAAGCAGCAGCAATCTGCAGACCCAGCACTTGAGTGAATGGGAAATACTCTATTTCAGACGGTTAAAGAATAACCTCTGAGGGCTTGAACTTTTCTCCGTTCCCACAGACTGCATCCACAGAGCGGAGCTCTTGGCTTGAAAGGAAGGATTTGCCCCGGTTTGGAAGGAAGTGGAATAAATAGAACTGGAAGTGGCAAGGTCACCTTTAATATCATACGAACAGCCTCTTAACAAGCTTCACAATTGCTTTGTTTCTTCCTCCCCTAGTGCTATAAACAGGCAGAGTCAAAGCAAGCTCTCAGAGCCTGCAGCGCGCGCGGGAGGAAGCTCCCAGAGCAGTGAGGAAGGGGAGGCTGAGCGGATCGGGCCCATCAGGCACACCAGGGTTACAATTGTATTATGCAGTGGTGGCCAGAAGGGAAAATGGCTTGTTTTTAAAGGAAGGAGTTATATTGTCCTAAATTCCTGTGTATAAAATATAGGGCAAACAAGTTACAGTGGGAATCTTTAACTGGAGTATGTGGAATAGATGAACTATCTGCCTTTCCCTACAAGTATCACATGGTGGTTACATGCATACAAAAATGTTATTTAAAAAGCCCTTCTCCTTGGAACACCATTCAGTTGGTATTCCAAACCCAGGGCAAGCTCTTCGCTGGCCTTCTGCTTCACAGAAAGATCTTTTCTTTCTTTTCAGGCTCCTTCAGGCACATCCATATGGGCTTCCCCATTATGGCCCCACACTGTTGGTTCCAGCCCTTTTAAAAAAATGTTTCCCTCTTGAAGGACTAGCTAGCAGGTGGAAAAAGCACTAAAAGGTTTGGATGCCATAGGGCTGGGCAACAGAGAGCCCTGGCATTTCAGGAATTCTAGGGCTTTCAGGAATTCTTAGAAAGTCCAATATATAATTAATCTTTGAAGACTATTTGAGAACAGTACTGCCATTATAAGGAAAAAAAAAAAGATGACAACTAACAATTTAGACTGGGCTTTGGGTCAAAGAGGGATGACTTCATATGGCTTCACCATTGATAATCAAAGGTAGGATAAGCCAAACATAATAGAATTGGTGTTTGTGAATTGTTTCTTATCCCTCCATAAGGACTCTCCATATTCAGCAAAGGTGTTTAGGAAAACCTAGTAACTTGGAAGTGCTGTAGTGCTATGAACTGTTGTAATTTCAAAAAGCTTGATAAAAAGACCATAAGAAAGATAGAATCTCTAAGGATTAGGATGAAAAATCTAAAGGGCAGTTTCTGCCTTATCTGAATTTTGGGCACTTAGTTCCAATTCCAACATGATATTCATTCTCAGTGTTGCAGATGATGGGTCGGAACAAACTACTATGAAAACTGCTAGAAGGAACTAGAACTGTTATGTGGCTAGCTATTTTATCTGAGAATAACACCTACTATTAAGAGATTCTGATCTTTTTCTAGTAGGTGTGTTAAATTAAGTATCTGGGAAGCAGATACTGAGGACTAGTCTAGAAATTCTAATAGATGTGCTGTACTAAAATGCTAGGAAGGACATGACCAGGCTGATTATCTTCTAACATGCCAATACCCTACAGTGGCTAGAAGACATTTTCTCCCTGTATGAGGGGTGGGGTGACAGGAGGATGAGCTCTTTCCTTTGTCTTCTGACCCCCTAGAAGAGCACAGCTAGTTTGCTTTGCGTAGCAGTAAGAAGGCTCACAAATATTTAGCATGAGGCTGATTACACACATAGTTAACACCTTAACATTTTCGTCACCTTCTAAAAAAATATGAATGTGGTCAACCCAGATTGAGAAACTTGCCACACTTGCAATCAGACACTTCTTTTTTTCCGAGGACAGCAGGACCTCATCCAAAGGTATCAACTGTGTAGTCGGACTATCATTTCTTTTCAGGTGACAAAATAGCAACTTGTTCTCCTCTAATGATGAATCCCACTTTTGCTTTTTCCCCTTTCCCTTGAAGTTGTGTTTTTAGCAGGAATGCAACACTACTTACTCCTTGGGCAGGAACTTTCCCCAAGTCTGAACTATGTGCGTGCATGAGCCCTGTGCTGTGTTCATTAAGATGGCCTCTGTGAAATGGAATTGATGAGTGCTCAGTGGCCATTTGTAGCCTTTGAGATCCATGGGCATCAGGGTTTGATGCATGGCCCTCATCTCCTTGCATCTCCAATCACACATTGCTCCTGTGCAATGATTCTCATCTGTCTTAGTTAGAAAGTGAATTAATCTTGACCTTGGCCCCTGGGGTGTGGCTCTCTGCCCTCTCATGCATCTTCAACTCACTCCTTTATCAGAAGAACTTGTTTCAGACCCAGGCTTCCCCAGTTTCAATCATGTGTAGCCATTTGTCTTGAGATTATGCTGCTTTGACTTTAAACAAATCTATATTTCTAGTATTATGTATTTCCAGAAAGTTCTCATTCTGAGTTATAATTTAATTATAAGGATCATTAAGGCTTTGAAGGATGCTAATGGGTAGAAAGGGACTTAACAAAAGTTATTATTAAGAATTACAAATCACTTAACATTTCAACATCACTCCTCGGATGTGGGCATTTTGTTGAAAGAGACTTTGTTTTGAACAGTGACAGTGCAGAAGACCTATGGAAGAAATGAGCTTCTAATTCGATTTCTATTGTCACAGCATGCCTAGTGAATCATCAATTATCCTTTACATTAATAAGGTAATAGATTTAGAAACACTATTAGTAGAAAGCTTGATATATTAGGCAGTGCTATACACCATTTCAGTCCAATCACTCAACTGTATTATTTCATCCATACTTTCTTTGGATGTAAATGAAGTTGGTATTTCACAATGAAAGTAAAATTTCCAGATATTCTTGTTTATGTCCTTGTTTATGGGCTGCAGAGTTAAACCATGACGATGACACTGTTAATTAGGAAGGTAATGAAAAATTCAGTTAGATTAGGACTATTTCTTATCTTTTTGGTGCTAGGTTCAACTGAACCCAGAGGCATTCTACCTCTGAGCTATACCCTCAGACCTTTTTATTTTGAAACAGGGTCTCACTAAGTTGCTGAGGTTCTCGCTAAATTGACGAGGCTGGCCTCGAACCTACAATCCTCCTGTCTCAGCCTCCCAAGTACTAGGATAGTACTGTGCCCAGATAGATTAGTATTATTCTCATTAGCAAACATTAAACATTAAATTTAGGAAGCAGTTACCCAAGTATTAAAAGTATTTGAGCCAGCCATAGTGTATAAGGTTAATAACAAAACATTGTATGGCTGCATTTATATATCTGCCAGGTTTCATTAAGTTTGCATATTCAGTGGCAGTGGCACATTGAAAGTAATACTTGTCTGGAATCAGGAACAGAAAAGTATTTCAGTTACACAGAAAGTAGCCATGGCTGGGAAATCGCAGGCAAGTGGTTAGTTATTCATGTCAAGTTTATAGCTCTCAGGTTCTGCTAACAGGCCATACAGAGCAAATGCGGGAATAGAATGGTTTCTAACAAGCACAGCACCCCAGCCCATTTCCATTCAGTGTGCCCTAACTTAGGTGGCTGCCTTCACCCAACCACTACAGCGAAGGCTGCTGAACAAGGAGGGAACTCTTACCACTTTCTAAGCCTTCACCCTGGCCATCAATTCCATTTCATATGGCTACAAACCAGTATATGTTGAAAACAACAGGATCAAGGTGATTGTTAATATTGAGTTGCAAGTCACTGATAGTGTTTTCCAAGGAATGATCAAATTCTGCAGGGAGAAAAGGATGCAAATACATGTAATGGCACATGGGAAAACACCCTCACTACGTACCACTCAGGCATATGAGAGGAGAGAGAAACAGGATCAGTTGCCTTGGTGGAAGAAGTAAGCAAACAAGGAGAAGAGAAAGCAAAGACTTTGGGAGGGGCCAGTGAAAAAGAAGGGGGAAGGGGAAGCGCAACCAACCCCCAAGGGATAAGTACAGTCACTGTGAGAAGTGATTTTTCTTTTGAATAAAAAAGCACAAGTACCTTCTAAGTATATAAGGAAGATGGAAAGAGTAACAAAAGAAAACATTGAAAATTACAGTTATCTAAAAAGGGAGGCAGAAAGTTGGAAGAGGTAAAGTGCATAGAGTCCTTAGCAAGCAACTTCTCCCTTAGTGGAAGGTTTCTTTTATTTTACTTAAGACTTATCCCTTAGAAAATGATCCCAGTTTTATTGATCCAGTGACAAAAGAGCTAATTAAATATAACCACCAAAAAGACAGGAATTAGATGGCATCTTCTCTTTTCAAACTTAACAAGTCTAATCAAGTTATTTAAAAGTTGCACCAGAGTGGGGTGTGGTGGCACACGCTTGTAATCCCAGCATTTGGGAGGCTGAGATTGGAGTATCCGGGTTGGAGGCCAGCCTCAGCTGCTTAGTGAGACCCTCCGCAACTTAGTGAGACCTTGTTTCAAAATAAAGGATAAAAAATAGGGCTGGGGGTGTAGCTTGGAGGTAGAATGCCCCCAGGTTCCATCCCCAGTACCGCAACAAAACAAAACAAAAAAATAAAAAACAAAAAACCAAATAAATAAATAAAAAATAAAAGTTGCGCCAGAATGTATAATTTCCCTCCAAGTTCGGTTAAACAACTTCGAGGAACTGAGAGTGCGTCTGTATGTAATCTATACACTAGGATAATTTGTGGAGCCCTGTAAGGGAAATGTGAGTTGTGATAGTTATCTCAGCTTGAAACACATGAAACGGAACCAGAGGTCACACTCATAACCTATCAGGAATTAAAGGAAGTGATTCTACTTGAAAGGCCAGAATATACATTAAATCTGGAGGAGATAGGTCCCTCCCTAGAGGGGTGAAAAAGGAGAATAAATGCAGAGAGATGACCAAGATGGAAAACAGTTCCATGCATTGTGCCTGGGGAAGGGATTATTCTGTTGTGTCCTAAATTCAGAATCTGGATGTCATAGATATCCTGTTCCAACTTCCTCTGAAGCCTCTGCAACGTTGAAGCCGAAGCTCACAGTGAAGGTTTAGATGTGTTTTTATTGGACTGGGATCTCTGTTGCTACCAGGACTGAGAAGAGTAAGCTGGGGTAGAGTGAGATTGACTGGGTGGCACAACCCATGGGAGAGCATTGTATTCTCTGCTACAGGGACCTTCTTCCCAGGGAATTCTTTACCAGCAGGAAGCGCTTGCTTTTGGTTGTTTGAAGAGTACAGGCTGGTTTGGAACCAGTGCGCTTTTCCTGCTTCCTTAGATTCTGTGTGTACCTCTCTGGTTACTTTTCATGGTATCAGGTCCCTGATGGTGTATTAGGGAAAAAAAGTTACCAAAGTGCCCTCCTTATAAGAGTGTGGCTCCTGGAACCAGACTGCTTGCGTCCACACACTGGTCCACCTGCTACTAAATGTGTGCTATGGGGAAGTTACTTACTTCTCTGTGTCTCCGTTTCTATATCTGCAGACTATATCAATGAGTCAATATATATAATGTTATTGACTACAATATTAGCAATTAGTATTATTCTAAATCTACCTTTTCCACTGGAATGTGAGATTTTAAGAGGTAGGGAAAATTTGTCTATCTAATCCCTAGCAGAATAGGATAGTCAATGTTTATCGAACGTTACAAAGTAGTCCAGGTTTGGCTTTAGAGTTGCATGCTACTATCTACTCATTTGTTCATTTAGTTGATCACGTAACAAATGTTTCTTGAACTCCTACTAGGTGTTGGGATCAGGCTAAATGCTAGGTATAGATAACAAACCAGATGAAGAGGAGGCATTTAGGGAGTTTGGCGGCAGGGATTATCACAAAACAATACACTCCAAAATAAATGTATAATTAAAATTTGTATTAAGTACTTTGAAGGAAAAGACTAGAGAGCTATGAAAGAGAGGAAGAATTATTTGTTGTCTTCAAGTCCTCAATCTCAGTTCAATGGGGAAAAGATACTGAAAGATAGAAGAGAATTAGTATATGTGCTCTTCATAGTGTGTGTGTATGTGTATGTGTGTATGTGTGTGTGTGTGTGTGTGGGTGTGTGTGTACGTTGGGAGGGTTACTGGGGATTGAACCCAGGGATGCTCTACCACTGAGCTACACCCCCAGCCCTTTTATTATTATTATTATTTATTTTTATTTTTTTGGTGTGCGGCACTGGGGATTGAACTCAGGGGCATGCTATCTTCAAGCTACACCCCCAGCCCTATTTTTTATTCTTTATTTTGAAACAGGGTCTCACTAAGTTGCGGAGGGCCTCACTGATTAGCTGAGGCTGGCCTCGAACCTGGATCCTCTGGTCTCAACCTCCCAAGTACTGGGATTAAAAGCGTGCGCCACCACACCCAGCTTTTTATTATTTATTTTGAAACAGGGTCTTACTACATTGTCATAAGCTGGCCTTGAACTTACGATCCTCCTGTCTCAGCCTCCCAAGTACTGAGTTTACAGTGTGCACCACTGTGCCCGGCTTCATATTATGTTTAATAAATGAAGGTGATTAAGGTAGAACTCTCTCTATAACTGATCTTTTGCTGACTCTTCTTATGCTTTGGCTTAATCAACACATAATGCTCTCGGATGTCCATGGGTGGTTAGCTCATTTGGTTAGCTAATGAGGTCAGTGTCAGAGGTCAGCAGGGGTCAGTGAGCTGTTCTTCTTTCTGTGGCCAGACTGCACTCTTCACCTTAGCCATCTCGAGAAAGTGAGTGTCTGGTCACAGGAAGGCTGGGTCAAGAGATGTGGATGGAGGAGTTGCAAATCTGCTCTAAAAAAGAGCCTCCCTGATCATAGGCCTCTGCTGGCATTTTTCTCATACTGAAAGCATATTGTATTTTATTGTTCTTTGTCATTAGGGAGAGTCAAGCCCCAGTTTTGATGGATGTAAGTCAATAATGTCTACAATTCTTTTTCCCCACAAAGGAAAACTGCCATTTCAAAACAAGCAAACCACTTCTGAATACCAGCTCTTCTGGATGGATGCTGTAGACTAGAGCAGGCCTCTCCAGTGGTAAAGTCAAGGTTACTGAGGGTCTGGTTAAAATGCAGATCTGGTGCAGAGGTTCTGAGGGGGC
The DNA here is from genome assembly GCA_004027655.1 of Graphiurus murinus. Taxonomy (NCBI): domain Eukaryota; kingdom Metazoa; phylum Chordata; class Mammalia; order Rodentia; family Gliridae; genus Graphiurus; species Graphiurus murinus. The sequence continues at coordinate 27,558 of PVLC010017574.1, forward strand.
CTGGAGAACGCACATTTCTACTGAACACCCAGTTGATGCTGCTGCTGCTGATCCACAAAACAAAATTGAAAGAACATGATACAGATAATAGTGAATCAAAGCTAAGTCTAGGTTTTACAAGTCCAACAAATTCTAAGCCAAAGCCTAGTAAGTTTGACCACGGGTCCAACTTGCTGGAACTGTTCACTGTTTAAGGCATTTCATTGTTTATAAGTTCGCCACAATGTTTCAGCTCTATTTTAATGGTGCTCTATTTTCCTGGGAGGGAAAAATATAAGGACAAATTCAATATGGTTTCATCTTAGAATATTTATGTAATGCTCAAAGAGTTGGAGCTAATTCCATATTATGCAACATAAACTGCCTTTGAAACATATACAAAGCCTTTTTGTTTTACGGAGGAGATTTTAGTTTTATCTCCAACTTATTCTACCATATGTGACAAGTGTGATAAAAATCTTTTGTGTCTTCTGTATTTGTTTTTTGGTAATAAAAGGAGACAGCTCCTTTTTCCCACCGCCCAGAAGAGGCCTATTCTCTTGCTGACATGTCTGCCGAACTCCCATTGATACTAAGATGACCACGAGCACAGAGCTGACACAGAAACGGTTTCTCTGAAGGAATTTCCATGAGTGTGAAATCATGGGAATCAAAAGTGATGAGAAAGCCTCTCCAAACTTTGCAAATCACCAGGATTCTTGGAGGAAAGATCCCAGAAATCCCTCAATTATCTTCTTTACCATTTAGCAAGATGCATTTCTATTACCTTGGGAGAAAATTAACAAGCTCTGCTTAGTGCAAAATGTCTCATTTATTTTTCTTCAAATGTTTTGGGTGGATGTATATTTGTCACATGTTGATTTTTTAGTTTACTTAATCTATCCGCCACACTAAACAGACAAGATACAAGCACAGGGGGACTAAATGACCTTTTTCTTTTTGTGGTGCTGGGTATTGAGCCCAGGGGCATTCTACCTCTGAGCTGTATCCTGAGCCCTATTTTAATTTTTATTTTTAGACAGGGTCTCACTGAGTTGCTGAGAGCCTCTGGCTTCAAACCTGTTATCTTCCTGTCTCAGCCTCCCAAGTACTGGGATTACAGGTGTGCATCACCATACCTGGCTTAGATAACCTTCTTAAGACATTAAATCCAAGTTAGAGGCAGAACCGGGACACAAAACCAAGTGTCCTGCTCCTTCCCAATGCAGTTCTTTGCCTTGGACACCCTCAGAGAGTCACAAGGGTAGAAGCTGCACACACATCAACTTGAAGGCAAGTTTAGGCTTTGTACGTGTCTTTGTTCCTCAACTTATTTAAGCAGTCAGTCAATCAATGAATACTCAATTATCTTCTCTTGTGTGCCTAGCAGTGTTTTACATAATGTAAAGTAATTTAATATTTATTTATTGGTTCAGATTTTCTGTCAGTACTCAGGGGTGAATTAGGCATTTGGGCTGCTAAGTTAACTCTTATAGCACACTGGAGACCTTTTCATTGTAACAAACTTCTGCACATTTGAAGCCTCCACTGCTTTTGACTCTGTCTCACATCCCCCATGTATCTAAGTGGCCAAGATTCTTTCCCAAGTGCCTCTTACATCATTTCTTTTCTTTCTTCATCTGCTTGTCTTAAAGGCCCCATTACCCAATTGCTAACTCTGGCCTGTGGTTGAGGCTTAGGGCCCCTCCTCCCAGGGATCCCCATAACTCTGCTAGGTAACTGAAGCTGGTTACTATCACCACTCTTTTTTTCTTCCTATAATTTCTTACCTAGACTCTTCCAAACTCCTCTTAATCAGCGCTCTTCATCAGAGCTTTTCTTCCTCGTATCTGTCCTGCACATGGCTGCTATTTCAAAGTGTGGTCATTTGCATGCATGACCTTGCCTAGAACTACACCTGAAACGTTATAGGCAATTAATAAATGCCACTTTCTTCTTTTTCTGTTCTTTCTACATATATGAAAGCTGGAGGAGGAAAAAAAAAGGCTCTAATAGTTCTTTCAGTTCCCATATATAAAAAATAATAGTAATAATAAAAGAGTAATAATAAAAAAATAGTAATTCCAAAAATTTCCCAAGGTTGTTGTTAAAGTTTAGTTATTATTATTATTATTATTATTATTACTTTGATACTGGGGATTGAACCCAGGGGCATTCTGCCTCTGAGCTATACCCCTTGCCCCCATTTTAATTTTTTATTTTGAAACAAGGTCTTGCTAAGTTGTAGAGCCTTGCTAAATTGCCGTCCTCCTGTCTCAGCCTCCCAAGTACTGGGATTACAGGTGTGTATTACCACACCTGGCTAGTTGTTATTATTAATGAGAAAAATCCTAAGCTATGAAAAGTTAATTTTATTGTCTTTTAGTACTTAGGGTCATTTCATGCATACTAGTTTTATTTTGATTTTATTTTGGTTGAATAGTAAATATCTTGAGGAAAAGACAATGTCTTGACTTTGGGATGCCCATCTCCCCCCTCCCAAATGGCTGGCATAGGGCTGTGATCCCCCAGGGTATCAGGAGCAATGTTCATTTGGCTCATTCTCATTCAGCTACTGGTTAGGGTTCATTCCCAGTGGTAGGGTATATGTTCTGGTGGGTCAGTGCTTATGCCACATCTATTGACAGATATTTGCACATCACACTACTTGACTGATTTATGGTAACTGGAGACCAGTTGAAAAAGTTAAAACAAATGAAAGCCTTATAGGCTTTTGCTATCTTCCTGCCACCCCATAGTATAAATTCTATATTAAAAATAAATTACAACTGTACAGTTTTTTTTTTTTTTTTTTTTTTTTGCGGTACTGGGGATTGAACTCAGGGGCATGCTACCTCTGAGCTATACCCCCAGCCCTATTTTTTATTCTTTATTTTGAAACAGGGTCTCACTAAGTTTCAGAGAGCCTCACTAGGTAGCTGAGGCTGGCTGCGAACCCGGATCCTCCTGTCTCAGCCTTCCAAGTACTGGGATTACAAGCATGCGCCACCATGCCTGGCCAACAACTGTACAGTTTGACTCTGTCTCATGGCCTTCATTGGGCCATGTATTATTCTTATTCTTATTCTTCTTCTTCTTATTATTTTTTTTTTGGCGGTACTGGGGATTGAACTCAGGGGCATTCTACCTCCGAGCTACACCCCCAGCCCTATTTTTTATTCTTTATTTTGAAACCGGGTCTTACTAAGTTGTGGGGTGCCTCACTAGGTAGCTGAGGCTGGCCGCGAACCCGGATCCTCCGGTCTCAGCCTCCCGAATGCTGGGATTACAAGCGTGCGCCACCACGCCCGGCCTCTTATTATTATTTTAAACTTTGGTACTGGGGGGTTGAACTCAGGGGCATTTCACCTCTAAGCTACATATCCAGCCCATTTTATTTTTTATTTTGAAACATGATCTCACTAAGTTGCTGAGAGTTTAATCAAGTTGCTGAAACTGGCCCCAAATCTGCAATCCTCCTGTCTCAACCTCCCAAGTACTGGGATTACTGGAGTGTACCATCACACTGGGTTGTGCCATACGTTTTAACACTATCTTCTGGGGAGGATAATGGTATTAGTGAGAGAAACACAAAAAGATGACAGGAAGTTGCAAGATGCATGCTACACCTGGATTCTCATACTGGTGTGAGCCAGTGCTGAGATGCAGGTTGAACACCTGCACCCCCCCCTCCTGGCCTGCGGATGGCGCTGTGGGCAGAGCCCACACTTGGGAACACTAGCTGAACAACAGGCAAATAGTATAAAAAAGCGAGTTAACTCAGTGTTACCGTCATGACTTTTTCCTCAGCAAGTAAGATGTGGTTATCAAATAGCTGACGTAACAACGCTTTAAGTCCATGTCACACCGTTGAAAAACAAGCTTACACCCTAGGATGTTTTTCCTTTGGAAAAGGTCCCTCCCAGCTTTTACATACAATCGCTCTTGGTGTGACAAAAATTCTTTCCTCAATTCATCACTGAACTTCCCAGAATCCAAACACGATGTTGAACACTGGGCGGTGGAGTTAACCGTAACTCTCTTCAGACTGGAGGACAGGGGAGCGCTGGAGAGTTCCAAGGACCTGGAGCGGCTTCATCCTCGGAGTTTTGGGGGCTTGGCAAACATCATAGAAGCCCTTAAGTTGTTTGAATTCTATGGCAACGGAAGCCTTGGAAACTGGAGAGGGATGGGATGGGGGCGAAGGAGGGGTGGCTGGGAAAGAGATAAGATGACTGGACAGGCCTGGGATTCTATATGCAAGCTTAACTTGAGTGCAGAGGACGCGGGTGGGAAGGACTGCCCATAGATCGCAGCCCACAGCGCAGCCCGAGAGATCTCACGCTGGCCAAAAGGCCAGCGAGGGCCTGGCTGCAGCTGAAAGGGACAAAGGCAGTAGGTGGGTGGATGAGGCAGAGGGAGGGAGAGAGAGCCCGCTCGCCCACGGTGGAGGGGCGCATCCCTGCCCACAAAGGCTCGGGCCTGAAGAATGGCCTGGTGTATAATTCAACGCAGGCGCGGTGGCCACACCGGCGGCGTAGCCTTTGTGTTAGCTGTGACAATGGAGGGGGAGACCTCAGGCCACCAGCTCGAGGCGCAGACTCGCTGGTGCGGCGGCGTCTCGGCGCTGGCTGGACGTGAGCTGCTAGGCAGGCCGTTGCTTGGCAACCGGACGCCGCCCGCCCGCGCCCGGCGAGCCCGCTCAAAGCCAGAGCGCGACGTTCACAGGCCGGCTGGGGAAGCAGACACAAAGGACCAGGCTGGGGCTGGGACTGCGTGGGGCCAGGGGAAGGCCTCCCACAGCACGAGGGGGCCATCGGAACCCCCTTTCCTCAAGGGCCTTAGTTGGTACCCTGCCTTGGCCCGGCGCATGGAATGCTTGAACAAATATAGCGCTTCCTTCATCTTCAAGTTCACAGCATTCCTAGCCCAGATGTTGTATTCAATTGTCTGCCTATTGTGTAAAACACGTAAGCAACTCCAAACAAACAACAAAAACAAGCCTCGTTCAAGTGACCGGCTGAAATTCATTTGTTAGGTCGGGAATGTTTTCCAAAGCAGGACTACCGTGCACCTGGTGGGTAAATAGAGGCTCACCCTACAAAAGCACCTGCTAAGTGTGTTGTGATTCCTGGATTACATCATGAAACAGTGGATAAACTAGTGATACAAAGACCAAAGTTTTGGTTATGGTATTGTAACAATATTCATTTCTTAGTTTAGGTCAGGAGTCAGCAAGCCTTTTGTAAAAGATCAGGTGGTAAAGACTAGGTTTTGTGGGCCAGATAGTCTCTAATGTGTCTATTCAACGCTGCCATAGTAGTGCTAAAGCAACCAGACAATATGTAAAGGAAAAAGCACAACTGTGTTCTCATAAAACTTTATTTATAGAAACCAAATTTTGAATTTCATATAATTTTCATGCTCTTGGATAATAGTCTCCTTTTGATTTTTTCAATCACTTAAAAATATGAATGAAATAGTTTCATCTTATCCAGTGATGCCTGAAACGGAATAGTACTAAACCCTATACACACACACACACACACACACACACACATATATATGTATATATATATATATAGATATAGATATAGATACACACTATGGCTTTTCATATACATATGTTCTTATGTTAGTTTAATTTATAAATTAGACACAGTAAGAGATTAATAATAGCTAATGAAAATAGAACAATGATAACAATATGCCATAGAAAAATGTCCAGCATTACTACCTGTATGCTTTGAGGCCATTATAAAGTAAAATAAGTGTTATTTGAAACAAGCACTGTGATACCACCAGTCTCTCTGATATATTAGACAGCTATAAATTGACTAATGGGAAGGTAGTGTATATATTGTGGATACACTGGATCAAAGGGATGATTCACATTCTGGGTGAGATGGGGTGGGACCACCTGAGATTTCTTCATGCTATTCAGAATAGCATGCAATTTAAAATTTATGAATTACTTATCTCTGGAATTCTCCATTTAATATTTTTGGACAGTGGTTGACCTTACAAGTAACTAAAACTGTGGATAAAGTGGGACTACTATAGTTGGGCATGGTGGTGCATGCTTGTAAT
>PVLC010017575.1:0-33538 GCA_004027655.1 Graphiurus murinus
TTTTTTTTTTTTTTTTTTTTTTTTTTTTTTGGTGGTACTAGGAATGGAACCCAGGGGAATTCTACCTCTGAGCTATACCCCTAGACCTATTTTATTCTTTTATTTGGAAACAAGGTCTTACTAAGTTGCAGAGGGCCTCACTAAGTAGCTGAGGCTGGTCTTGAACCTGCAATCCTCCTGTCTCAGCCTCCCAAGTACTGGGATTAAAAGTGTGTGCCACCATGCCCAGCTCGATCCTCAAGTCTTAACCTTCCAAGTACTGGTATTACAGACATGCTCCACCAGGTCTGGCTCTCAGACCTTTGATTTTTCTTTGAGGACTTGGATTGAACCCTATCTCTGAACTACACCCCCAGCCCTATTTTATTTTTTATTTGGAAACGGTCTTACTAAGTTGTTGAAGCTGGTCTTAAACCTCCTGTCTCAACCTCCCAAGTACTGGGATTACAGGCATGCAACACCATGCACGGCTCTTTGAAGACTTTTTGATGCTTGGTTGGAATTCTTTCAAAACTTTGGGTGAGGGATGCAGTCTAATGCATCCCTTTTTTTTTTTTTTTTTTCAGCACTAGGGATTGAAGCCAGGGGCATTCTACCTCCAAGCTACACCCCCACCCCTATTTTTAATTCTTTATTTTGAAACAGGGTCTCACTAAGTTGTGGAGTGCCTCACTAAGTAGCTGAGACTGGCCATGAACCTGCAATCCTCCTATCTCAGCCTCCCACGTACTGGGATTACAAGTATGTGTCTGCCACCATAACAGCTTCTGATGTATCCCTTCTTGCTGGCAAGTAAGTGACTCTTTTGAGAATAACAGTATCTTCTGTTGCAGGCTACAGAACAGCTGGTGAATGATATCCTGAGACAGGCCCTGGCAGTTGGATACCAGACAGCATCTCACAACAGGTATCTGGTCAGCGGTGTAAAGCTTGCAGACATTTCCTGTTTCATTGCCTGTGAAAATGTTGTGTATTTAAATCTGCCCAGTAGGAAATGGAATTGTTAATGCTTGCGGCAGGCTCAAGGGTCTGTTCTGTCATTTTGAGAGAACCTCTCGGTTGTGCAAGCTCAGCTTTGCCAGAGGTTTGTACCTTCCCAGCCATTACCTCATAGCCACCAGGGATGCTGTTGTGTTACAGGGTGGAACAGTAACAGTTCTTTTCAATTAATGATAATAACAGCATCCATCATGTGTCAGACATTAGGGCCAAGCATTTTATGTATTATTATTGTATATGTTACCTAATTTATTTTTCACTGCAAACCTATTAATCCCCTTTTAGAAAGTGGGGAAGTAGTTTTATCTTCCCCAGTAATATATGATAGAACCTAAATGCAGACTCATCATCCTGCTAGCTTTAAAGCTGCAAAGCTCATCACTGTTGCTGACTCTAGAATGATCTTTTCTTTATTTTTTCTTATCTATTTATTAATTTGTTTATTTGTGGCACTGAGGGATTGAACCCAGAAGCATTCTACTTCCAAGCTCCACCCCCAGTCCTGTTGTACATTTTATTTGGAAATAAGGTCTCACTAAGTTGCTGAGAGCCTCGTTAAGTTGAGGGGGCTATCTTTGGACCTGTGATCCTCCTGTCTAAGCCTCCCAAGTACTGGGATTACAGGCGTGTGCAACTATGCCCAGTCTGTAATTATCTTTGATTGGGATACTGAATTATCAGTCTTTTCCAAGGTCATGACAGAATGGTAGGTAGACTACATCCTGCTTTCCTCTCTAAGGAGACAAATACTGTTTTATCCCATTAAGCTAAAAGCTGTTGTGAGTTTATATAGTATTGGAACAAACTGCCTGAGGACATGAAGAGGCATAAATCAAAGGAATTTTAGATCAGAATTTATGGGAATGTCATACTTCAGATAACATAGAATTCTGTTCAGAGAGAAAGGAGGGACGAAGAGTTCCCGTCATGCTGCTGCTTGTCCTGCTTGAAACTCAGGAGCAAGCGGAGCATGTTGGGTGGCCCTGCTAGAAGCTTAGGGTCCTGATTGCGTGAGGTAGAACCAGTGCTGTGGACAAGATCTAGCCCCCAGGCATGGCTTAGCATGACTCCAGGTCTCATTGTCTCAGGAGATGGGCAGTGTGGTTCCTGAGTTCTGTGGTGCTTTCACTCAACTGTTGTTCTGCTATGACTGAATCACAACCATTTCATTCTCTTTTGTTGTCCACTCTGCTTCCTCTCTCTTCTCAGTCCTTCAGTGTGTTTTTTCCTAATTGTTCGGCCAACTTAAAATCAACCGGAGCTGGGCGTGGTGGCGCACGCTTGTAATCCCAGTACTTGGGAGGCTGAGACAGGAGGATCCGGGTTCCTGGCCAGTCTCAGCTACTTAGTGAGGCCCTCTGTAACTTAGTGAGACTGTTTCAAAATAAAGAATAAAAAATAGGACTGGGGGTGGAGCTCAGAGGTAGAATGCCCCAGGGTTGAATCCCTAGTACCGCAAAAAAAAAAAAACCAGCCGAGGCTTGTCACTGGGAACAGAGATTTGAGGCCTGAGTAGGACTGTGACTGGGAATAGGCCAGGTCTTTCACCAGAGTGGAAAGGGAGAGAGAATGCACCTGCTCTGTCAACCCTCATGAAGCCCTACGGCCTGCCAGGTCACTCATCATTATCCCCTTCCATAGGCCTGTGCACAGGCCTGCCCCTTTGGTAAGTTAATTAACTGAATTATTATATATACTTAAGAGAATTATACTTAATAACACCCTTTGTTTTTTGGACCAGGATTCCCAAAGAAATCACAGTGAGTAACATCCACCAGGCCCTCTGCAGTGTTCCTTTCCTGGACTTCCTCACCAACAAACACATGGGGATATTGAATGAGAATCATTGAGTACAGCGAAGATGCTCTAGGAAAGCAGGATTTGAAGCTCTAGCCCAAGTATGTGAACTGTGGTGACTCTCCTGTTCAGAGAAAGAGGTTGTTTGTTTTCTGTGCCTCAAATACCCTGGATACCAAACCATTGCCTCTGCCTAATCAAGTGTAACATCAGAGTGTTCGGTTCCAGGTGGAATGCTGTTAGGACAGAAATCTGTTTCCTGATTTGGGAGTGAAGCCAGGTGGATACATGCTTTGCTTGTATTTCTCCATTCTGTAAAGGCTCCAGGAGGGGTCCGAGAACAGGCCAGGCCATGTCTGCCAGACTGCTCAAAGGGGCAGTGGAAAATGAGTCTGGCAAGCTAGAGGCTGCACCCCTCCATGGGCTGGGTCACCTGAAGAGGGATTGGGCTTTGCACTCAGCAAGTGGCTCTCTGCTCCCACCTGGCCTCAGTGTGACAAGGGTCTGCAGTAGTAGCCCTAATGAGTCAGTTATAGGAAAAGGTAAATGTCATGCAACAACCACAAGAGCCAGGAGGCTGCAGACCAAGTGGAATTATTCTTTTTTTTCTTTCTTTCTTTGTGGTACTGGGGATTGAACCTAGGGGCATTCTACCTCTGAGCTACACCCCCATCCTTTTTTTTTTTTTTTTTTTTTTACTCTTTATTTTGAAATAGGGTCTCACTAAGTTGCGGAGTGCCTCACTAAGTAGCTGAGGCTGGCCTCGAACCCAGATCCTCCACTCTCAGCCTCCCAAGTACTGGGATTACAAGCGTGCGCCACCACACCCGGCTCAGAATTCTTTTTTTCATGGAGCACAGGAACATTAGTGCAGCAGTGTCAAGGGACGGACAGATCCCAGCAGGGTTCCAGAAAAGATTTCCCTCTAATCTAGGAAAGTCCCAGAGTATTAGTAGTAGATAGCATTTATAGATCCTGTGCCCTTGGCAGAATTGCACCAGCTTGGCGTGTATGTGCCAGGTGGATAGCTAGTCCCACACAGCTGCACAGTCTGCAGGAGCTTCTTCCACCACCTCTATCAGGAGGCCAGGGAGAGCGGCCCCTGGACAGGCTTTGCTAAGATTGTTTGTCCTATCAGTGGACCTACTCTCCTGTTTTTCTCTGTCAAGGAGTTTTTCCCAGAGTGCCTTAAAGTTGGAGAAATAACTGCTCAAACCCAGAGACAGAGATGCCAGTGTGAAGAGCAGAAGCATCCAGAAATGAAGCCCTTGAGATGGGAGGGAAGAGCAGACAGGAGGAAGCTTAGCGGTGCCACCACAAGGTTCCCAGAGGGCTCTGTCCCAGTTTTACTGACAGGGTTGGGGATAGAGGGGAGAACTTATTCTCAGAAACCTCTTACTCTGCTTGAAAAAAAAAATTTTAAAACCTCTGAGTCAGAAAACTTATCCAAGCAACAAAATTCATGTTTTCATGGGTCCCATAGCTGTTTGTGTCAGGAAAATAAAGTAGGGAGGTGGCTGGATAAAATCTGCCTTTTTAATTCTGCATGTGAGAGCTACAAGTGCATAAGGAGTCTATTCAGGCCAGAGGGCATGTCCTTTATTTTAATAAAGTTGAATACGTAATGCTCAAATGTTTTATACATAACCTACTACAAGTGAGGTTGACAGGCAGATGCACACAGCAAGTGGACTGTTGAGACATGAGAGGTGGAAGATCCAAATGAGAACAGACTCATTATTGCAGGTATCAAAGCCTAAGGACATTTCTTTTTGCAAAAGAAATATTATAGGATTTAACAGTCTTATTTGTGTTAATGTTTCAAATGTATTTGTATCATGTGTAACAAAATTGTGTAACAAAATGCCTACAATAAATTGTGTAGTATTTGTGATGGGTTTTTCTGAATTGGAAGCATTATACTTAGGCTACTTCTTGGTTTAGGTCAGAAAGCACTATGATGGGGCAGGGGTATAGACTTTTGTGTATTTTAATTAATCCCAGCACTTAGGAGGCCAAGACAGGAGAATCTTGGGTTTGAGGACAGCCTTAGCAACTTAGCAAGACTCAGTTTCAAAATAAAAAGGGCTAGGGGTGTAGCTCAGAGGTAGAGTACCAAATTAATTTCTCTACTTTTTTGGGGGGGATAGTGGTGCTGGGGAATGAACCCAGGGGCATTCTAAGCTACACTCCGGTTATATGTATATATGTATGTATGTACGTACATATGTACTTATTTGAAATGGTCTCACTAAGTTGCTGAGGCTGGCCTCAAACCTATGATCCTCCTGTCTCAGCTTCACAAGTACTGGGATTACAGCTGTGCACTACCACACCCGACTAATTTCTCTCCTTTCCAAAAAGAATTTGCAGCCATGAAAGATAAAGGATTATAGTTAACATAATCTAGAAAAAAAAATTATAGATACATGTTGACCATGGTTTCTGACAGCTTAGTGCAAAGAAGAATGTGTAAGTAAGCTCAGAACCAAGTCAACGAGGGAAGTAGCTCCTGTTATCCAGCAAAGAGGCATACTGGTTTCTCTGGCAAGGTAAAATTGGTCTGTGCTGAGGTCCAAAAGAAGTCACTCCTATGACACAGTCCTTTTGATGTGACCCACCATCTGCTATCATCATGCTAAAAAATGAAGAAATGGCAGAGCTAAAGGGCTCAGAACTTTGGTTCTTTGAAGGTGGTAGTTTCTGCAAAGAGGCACTGTGACTACAAGGAGGTAACTTGCTGGGTACAGAATTTATGTAAGGTCAAGATGGAGAGTTGTGTAGCCTGGCAGAGTGAGGGTATATGTGCCCTCTGGCTTATTCTTCTCAGGGTTACTTGTCTCAGCTGGGGTTTGAATAGGAGCTGCAGAGCAAAGTCCCATGTCACAGGCAGTGCTTAAATGGGGAGGCCTTGCTATTGACTGAAGGAACCCTGTGTAAGTAGGGCCAGCTGCTTTAGGGGAAGTTCCCCCATCTGTTTGGGTTGGGCTGCAGGGTCTACCTTTTCTTAAAAGCAGCTGGGCATGGTGACACAAACCTATAATCCCAGTACTTGGGATGCTGAGCCAGGAGGATTGCAGATTTGAGGCCAGCCTCAGCAACTAAATGAGACCAGCCCTGTCTCAAAATTTAAAAAGTTGGGGGTGTAGCTTGGAGGTAAAACCTCCCCGAGTTTAATCCCCATCAGCACCACCTCCAAAAAAAGCAGCAGCTGTCTAGAGTTTGGCCTAAAGTCCTAGGGTTCTGTCCTGTGCGGCACAAAGTGAGACCTTGACCCACACGACTTGACCCCCCCTGACTCAGGAAGGACCTTGGACCTTGGGGGTTTTCCATCTGCAGTGCACCCACGGTTGATTGTAGCCATTCCCACTGTGGTCACTTTGGTTGTGGAGCAATTAATGTTGACCGCTTCCTTTTGACTAAAATTAGCTTAATATTAAAGTTATTTTTATTTTTAAAACCTTTTCCTGTGTAGCCAGGTGTGGTGGCACATGCTTGTAATCCTGGTACTTTGGAGGCTGAGACAGGAGGATCACAGGTTCGCAATCAGCCTCAGCAACTTGTGAGGTCCTTCGCGATTTAATGAGACCCTGTTTCAAAATAAAGAATAAAAAATAGGGCTGGGGGTGTAGCTCGGAGGCAGAATGCCCCTGGATTCCATCCCCAGTAGCACCAAAAAAAAAAAAAAAAAAAATCCTGTATAGAATATAAAAATGCTTACCATGCAGAATTTTTAGCAAGCATAATAAGGTGTAAAAGCAAATTACCCATGACCCCTTCTCAGAGATAAGAGCCTGTTACTATATGCATTTCCTGTCTGTATATATTATAATTGTGTGTGTGAGAGAGAGAGGTTGGAAGCAGTTGGGACTTGTCTTGACTGCTTCTTGGGTCACTCAATATGGTGTCCTGTGCAGTACACAAGAAAAAACTCGGTATTGACAGGCTTTATGAGTGGGAAGGAGTTTTTGTCAGGAGCCTAGTAATGGATGAAGCCTGCTGGGAAGGCTGGAGCTGGGGTGCCTGGCAGGGATCAGGCCTGCCATGTGCAAGGAAGCTCCATGCATGGCACGTTGCCAGGAAGGGCAGGCCTGCTTCATACCAGGCAGGGTGCAGGAGAGCTGATGTGTCCCCAAGGCAAAGGAACACAAGCTTCCCAGGCAGGCTGTGGGTGTAGTGTGACCCAGGGCAGGGTGCAGCATAAGGTGGCAAGCACAGGGCATTAGTGGCTACAAGTGGGAATACAGTAGTCTCCAGGGAAGAGGATGCTTAGGCAGGAAAGTGATTCCACGTGCTCTTGGCAAGCCAGTGAGGTGGAGATAGTGGCAGCTCAAGTGTCTACACATGAAAAATGGAAGCACTCAGTATGTCTGCTAGTGATGGGGAAGCAGGGTTTGAGTGTGTCACAGATCCACCCCCTCCTGCGTGTGGAGGGGGGGCAGAAAGGGGGGTGTCTGGGATGCCGCCTACAGCACCAGTGTCCTCTGCAGTACACAAGAAATAGGCCTCCAAGGGATGTGGCAGCAGCCACGCTACATTAAAGTCCTCATTACCAAGAGATGGGATAAGAGAAAAAAGGCGGCTTATGTGTTTATAGTTGAAAGAAATTTAAGAAATTCAAACAGTACATTTTTGCATTTTAGTAAAGTCAGATTGTACAATTAATATGCTGTCTCCCACAGCTTTCCCAGCAAGCAGTCTCTTCCCTCCTAGGAACAGCTAATATGCAAACCAATGAAGTCCGAAGTGATAGAACTCTTTATGGAAGCATATGGTCTCAGCTTTCCCTTTAGAGCATTTCCTCTGCTGGAGTGAGGGAGGGCCTTGCCTGCAAGAACTGGCACCTTTGAGGGGGTGCTGCGCAGGCAGCCTGAGCTAGAAACAGTCCGCTGCGCCTGCGTGGTTCCAAACCCCAGTGCCACCACCTGGGGCTTAAGTGTTCAGCTAACTAGAGCCAGCACTGAAGAGGAAGAGCCCAAAGAAATTCTTAGATTTTCTTACCAGAAACTGCCCTAAATATGTGCTGCTTCAAGAAAAGACAGGAGCCCCTTCAAAGTGTTTGAAAGGCTGTTGTGTAAAGAAGGGACCCAGCTTGTTCCTGCAGCCACACTGGCAGGGCTTTGTAGAGACAGGAGAGAGTTTTCCAAAGGCAGGATGAGCTGCTTCTGCAACGGGTAGTGAGCTCAGGCTGCTAAGAGTGAAGAGGGTGGGGCTTGAAGGCCAAGGGCTGGTGCAGATGACGTTCTAAGGTCTTTAAGAGAATGAGGCAAATGCCACCTTCCTCAAAATGCTCCCAATTCCTAGTCGGTGTGCGTGGGTGTCCACTTCCAGTCATCCCTGTGTTGGGGGAATGTAAGGCTGGTAAGAAATGGGGTTCAGCCTGTAGAAACTACCACAGGGCACATGTCATTCTTTCAATACTTTACTCATCCCAAGAGATGTTAAAACAGGAGGATCATCTTGGTTATAAAGAAATTATGCCTTTGAAATCAAAGATTGATACTGTTTCTTTTGGAAACCTCTTCCTGGTTAGTCAGCATCACCATGAGTCATGTGCAAGTGAGAAGCTCAGTTCTTAAACGTGCCGGCCATTGTAGAAAGACCCTCGGATATCACCTGGGATTACCATGGTTATAAAATTAATAAAATCATGCCTCCTGGAAAAAAACATCAAAGTGCGCATTACGAGTTCTGCTGAGGACCTGATATGTCCATATTCCTCGGCCTCGTGGACCAGTTCACTTGGTCCTTGGGTTCCTTGGATTTAAAAAGTGAAAAAAAATGGCAATTAAAAACACATGTGGAGAGCCAGGCATGGTGGCGCACCCTTGTAATCCCAGCATTTGGGAGGCTGAGACCGGAGAATCCCGGTTCACGGCCAGCCTCAGATACCTAGTGGGGCCCTCTGCAACTTAGTGGGACCCTGTTTCAAAGTAAATAATAAAAAATAGGGCTGGGGGTATAGCTCGCAGGGAGAATGCCCCTGAGTTCAATCCCCAGTACCGCAAAAAAAAAAAAAACACCACACGTGGAGCCTCTGGCACACCTCATGAGCAGAACAGTGGAGACTAAGTGGAACTGGTGGTGCTGTGGTCCCCTGCACCTCTGTTCCACACCAGGCCCGTAGGACAGCCATGCCTCCCAACAGCAGAGGACAGAGCCAGGCTCCCAGCCCAGGTCCTGGTGGCGTTGAGGCCTGAGCCTGCTCCTTGGTGCTCTCCTGGTGGCCCAGTCAGTCACACGTTGAGAATCCGGGGAGCTGAGGCTTGAAAAATGGCTGAGGGGTTTGGCGCGAACTTCTTCCTCACCTGGGGGACCTGAAAGGTGAAATGTGACCACATTAGCAGACCTTTTCCTCCACTCCCTCCAACCCTTGGCCCCAGATATAAATTCTTGGCATCTGCCAGGAGTTGAGGCTCTTACAAACCTGAAGGTCGGTGGGGGAAACTCACCCAGTGTGAGCAGTTACGGCATCAGAGCTCAGTGACGAGCTTCCCTCCTGCTCCCTCAAGCCTCTTTTCAGTAGGAGTGGGAAACTGGACAGCTGCCACAGCCCATCTTCCCTTTTACACAGATGCTCTTGTACTTGGTTGGCTGGTTGGGTTGGCTGGCTGGTCGGTCAGTTGCTGGGAGTGACTTGGGCTTTGTACATGCTAGGCAAGTGCTCTAGGAAAGCCCCAATCCAGTGTCTGTACTTGGAAGGATGATCACTTACTAAGTGGTCCACGATAATGTTGGGATTTACAGAAGCCAACACTAGAGGGGCACCCACCTAGTACTGACTGAGAAGGACCAGTGTTTTTTCTTGGGGACAACTGGTTGGGCACTGTGTTTCTGACCATAATGCCATTTTATACTACCCAAATCTGACTCCCTAGCCTGGGAAAAGGGTCTGTGTAGCCACAGCCCCTGCAGCACTGATTCAGGCTAACCTGGAAGCTGGCCCCAGGGCTGCCATCCCATCCAGAGGTGTGGGTTGTGATGACTCTGGCTGGCTTTGCCTTGGTAGATCTCGAGGGTTTTGCTCCAGTCCAAGCCTGGAATTCTTGTCTGTAAAAGAGAACACAGGGTCAGCCATTGGGGCCACTGCTTCATGCCCTGTACTGCTTAGAATGTCAGGCCCTGTCCACTGCTGACACCCTGCTTCAGCTCCAGATGCTCCTTTATCCGTGTTGGGAGCAAGCTGTGAGAGGAAGGGTGGTCTGCACAGGGAGAGCTGGTGCCCTACAGGGAGCAACGATGCTGGCACAGCCTAGCTCCAGGACTGGCAGAGCAGCTGTTGCTGGACAGGCCCATCGCCTCTGAAGGCAGCCCTGCGCCTCTGAGTGATCTGCCAGGACACCTCCGTGCCCCTGAGCCACAGGTCAGGGCAGAGCTCAGTCAGCACCTGGGGCTCATTTGTCCAAAAGATGCCAGCACCTGGTGTGTGCTGGGTCTTGGAGACAGTCAAGCCTTGGTGTTCTCTGTAACCTCCAAACCTCCTGAGGTTCTTCTGCAGCTCCCCCCTCCTCAGAGGCCAGACAGCTTAGAGGGATCCCAGAGGCCCAGAGCCAGTGAAAGCCTGTCACCTCCAACCCAGGCCAGTGCTGGCCACTTTTGTCCACAAGAAGTACCTATCTGGACGATGGCTGGTCCAGGGAAGGTCCTCCATACCTGGTTAGACTGAGAAGAAAAAGTAGGACTCAGTATTCGTGTGTGTGTGTGTGTGTAAAAAGAGGGCCTCTCAAACAAGAAGAGGGTCTGGCTTTTGCATGGCTCTGCGTGTTCTCGAGGCTATGGGAGGAAGGTGGTCTGCACGGAAAAAGCCGGATCCTTGGAGGGAGCAACGATGTTGGCACAGCCTTGCTCCAGGTCCTGGGAGTAGCTTTCTCTTAGCAAAAGGATTTAATTATTCCTTTGAGCAAACAAGACCTCTTTTAACTCTCAATGTTCCTGCTAGATGGTGAGCTCGGGGAGGTCGAGGCCCCCTGTGTCTGTGGGAGCACCTGACCAAAGCAGTGTCCTGTGAGGGTCTAGCTGGCCAGGGCCATCCCCACGTGTGCTGGCTGCTCTTGCCCCACCGCGCTGGCCAGGCTTTGGCCAGGCCCTGAGGCCCACAAAGCCGCCTTTTCTCCTGTGGTACAGCTGGGGCCTCTCTGGGCAGGCGGGTGGGAGGAGTGGTGGTGTCTGTCAATGGTTAGCACTTGGGGAGCCTTGGGGTGCCGGGACGAGAGCTGGGCTCTGCCAGTATTTTTGCTTCCGAAGCTGCAAGGTTCTTAGAGACCAGCTGCCCAAACCATCTGCTGCTCTGTTTCTCCTGGGGAAGCAGGTCCTCCCCTGGTTGTGCCCTTCTGTCCCCAATTGTTTCTCAGGCTAGAGCTGAGCCTTGGGCTTGGCAGTTTGAGCCCCTGAGGTGGCTGCAGGGGTCCCAGAGAAGGAAGGGCCTAGAGCCATGGGCTAAAGCAATCCCTGGGCTGCCAGAGGAGCCCAGGCAGAGAGGGCTACAGTGAAGACAGAGAAGGGACATCAGAGATGGGATCTGCAGGACCTGGCGGGTGTCCAGGAGAGGAGGAGGGCAACTAATGGCTGTGGCCAAGATTAATAATGAGAAATCCAAGTGTGTTCCAGCATTGGCCACCTTTTGTGGTCTCGGGCAGACCCTGGGCCAAAGGTGCTGAAGAGCCCAGAGAGAATTCTGTGGGGAGGCTCTGACTGGGTCCAGCTGGCTGTGGGCAGGACCTCCCATGCCCATCTGGCCAGGCAAACACAGGTCAGCCCTCACATGGAAATCAGAAGACAGGCAAGGCAGGACCTTCTGGGGGGACAGGCTGAGGCCTAGCAAACCTTGGCACTCACAACCCTGGGTCAAGAGTAGCCACACATCTGCTCTGACCCTGGATCTGTTTTCTTTGCTTTCTGAATTTCTTTTTTTTTTTTTTTTGCGGTACTGGGGATTGAACCCAGGGGCATTCTACCTCCGAGCTACACCCCCAGCCCTATTTTTTATTCTTTATTTTGAAACCGAGTCTCACTAAGTTGCGGAGTGCCTCACTAGGTAGCTGAGGCTGGCCACGAACCCAGATCCTCCGGTCTCAGCTTCCCGAATGCTGAGATTACAAGCGTGCGCCACCACGCCCGGCTTTGCTTTCTGAATTTCTTTAACAATCTGCTTAGATGAAATTGAAGATGGGCTGGGGGTGGTGGCGCACTCCTATAATCCCAGTACTTGGGAGCCTGAAACAGGATCACAGGTTGGAGGACAGCCTCAGCAAAGTAGTGAGACTCTCATTAACCTAGCGAGACCCTGTTTCCAAATAAGAAATAAAATTGGGTTGGGGATATAGCTTGAAGAATACAGAATGCCTCTGGGTTCGATCCCCAGTACCACAAAAAAAAAAAAATTGAAAGATGGGAGGCAGTTGCCCAGGCCAGGTCCTAGAGCTGGAAAGTGGAGGGCAGCCAGGTTCAGTGATAGTCCTGTGTCTGCCTGAGCTGGGGACGGGCCTGGGCGTCCCTGCTCCTGCTATTCCCACTCTCCAAATGAGGAGAGGGTCCTAGAGGCACACTGGGCATGAGCTCCGCTGGCTTTGGGACACAGTTCAAGAAACTGATTCCAAGGAGGCAGCATCTTAAGGGGATGATAACCTCTGGGGGCCACAAATTTGGTCCCTAAGGCAAGACAGACTCAGATTCCACTCCCTTTTCTACTACGGAGAGCTGCGGGGCCTTGCACCAGTCTCAATCTGTAGAATGGGGATAGTACCTCACAGAGGCCTCAGGGAGCTAATCTGCAGGAAGTGCCGACCCTGGTCCCGTAGATGCCAAGCAGAGAGTGATACTTCCTTATGGTCAAGCAGGGCTGGGAGGACCCAGAAGGACTGTCAGACCCACCAAGTGTTCACAGGGTGAGGGCCAGCTTTGCTAGAATACCCCCAGTGAGGAGTTCCTGTGTGGTCGGGCAGTTCTGCTTATTAAAAGGGATTCCTTCCTCTGAAGCTTTCTTCCCTGCAAGCCACCTCAGCCACTGCAAGGTGCTGCACACCCGACAGCTGGTCCAGGTCTCCATCAGCCATCAGTCAGACCTGTCCACAGCCAGGCTAGGGCCACTGCAAGGTGCTGCACACCCGCCAGCTGGTCCAGGTCTCCATCAGCCATCAGTCAGACCTGTCCACAGCCAGGCTAGGGCTGAGAGCCACAGCTTGCTTTCTGACCTGCCACCAACGGTGCCACTTGAGTTTCAGCAATCCAGCTTGAGTGTGTCTAGCTAGTGAACACAAGACCCTGGGCACCCCATCAAATCCACTGAAAACCTACAAAGGAACCTGTGTGTTCTTCCCCTTGCTTCTTTGACAAACACATTTAAGATCTTCAGGTATCTGTGCACCCAGGGCTTCATGGTACCATCCCATCCTAGAGCAGGGCCATAATTAGCCAGTCCCCCACAATGAGGACAATGGGGCTGTTCCCAGCCGCCCTGTGTTTCCATGTACTTTATACCACCTTCAAGAAACTTGAAAATTCCTAGAAGTATTGAAACAGCTGCATCAAAGAACAGTAGTGTTTTTAACAGCCCCAAACTAGAAACACCCGAAATAAGGGACTAGACAATATTATAATATATAGATATATAACATAGGATAAATACTGCACATTTGTTATTAAAATTAATGTAGAATATCTAGTAATATAGTCAGTCACAATAACTTTAAAAATGTGTACAGCAAGAATGCAACCATGAAGGAATGTATAAAGTACATTTGTATTGTCATTTCCAATTTTTCTACAATGGATATAATTTTCCAAGAGAAAGGAGGGAGGAAACCCTTAGCTGTCCAGCGCAAAGCTGGAGAGGGAGGCGGGGGGGAGGCGGGGGGCCTGCAGACCTCAGTGAAAGCTCAGTGGGATCCTGAAGGGTCTGGGATCGGGTCCTCACACCACCCAGCGAGCCGGCAGGGAGTTGGTTGTGCACCCCTCCTATGGCGAGGCCCAGGCCCGCCAGACAGAAGTTAAAGGGAAGCCTATTTCAACCGGCCTCTGAGCAGGCTGCAGGGGAGGGGAGAGGGAGTGAGCTCCCCGTCAATGCTCATTCTCTGGATCTGGGCTCCAGGCACCTCCTCCCTCCCACCCACGCCCACCCTCCCGGCTCCCGCCCCCCCCCCCCGCCTCCGTTTCCTCCAACCAGGGGAGCGATGCCCGGCCCCAGCCCGATACCTGTACGAGGTGGTCGCCGCTGCCGCCGTGTCCGCGTCGCCAAGGGGCAGCACGTAGACCCCCCGGGCGGCGGGGGACTTGCCCCTGCGACCGCCCGCCCCTGGCCCGCGCGCCTGCGCCGCCTCCCGGGGTCCCGCGGGCGCCGTCCGCACGCCGAAGTCGCGCTGGTACTGAGTGAGCGGCACGTCCCGGCCCGGGTCCCGGGCGCCTGCGGGGGCCAGCGCCCTGCGCGAGGCGGCGCCGCCCGGGCCCGGCTCCTCGCTCTCGAGGTCCGAGTAGCCGTGCAGGGTCAGCGGCACCGCCACGTCGGAGCGGTCCAGCTGGTTCCAGCGCCGCGCCAGGCAGCACAGGCGGCTGATGCACGGCCACGCCATGCCGGCCGGCGCCGCTCGGCTCCCGCGCCCCGTCCCCGCCCCCACGGCCCTCCCCGCGCCGCCGCAGCGCCGCCCCCCGCCTGCGCGGGCGCCGGGAGGGGGAGCGCTCCGTGGTTGCCCCGGGTGCGGGCCGGCGGGAGCGGGAGCGCAGCGCTGCAGTCACCCCGGGCACCTGAAACCGCTGGCGGTCATCTACTTGTGTCAAACTTGAAGCATGCTTCAAAACTGAATCTTACAAATCAGACCTGGCTTTGGAGAGGCGGAGGGCTGGTCACCCTCGGCCCATACACAGCTCACAGCTGGGCCCGGAGCTGCTTTGTTGGGTGTTGTGGACCCCGCAGCTGCAGCTGCCGCCCTTGTACCAGGCTGTGACCATGACCGGGGACTGAGCGACGGCAGAGAAGATCTGGGGCCATGCTTCCCACTGAACACGTGTTCCAATCAGCCTGAGTCACCAGCTACTTGCCTTTACTATGCTAGTCTCAATTTGTGACAACCAATCCAATTCTCATTAAAGACCGCCCATCCCCTGGTTTCTAAAGTCTATAATTTTAAGGCATGGCCGTAAAAGAAGCCTTCACTTTATGAAGGGGACACAAAACTTTGGCCACCATACAATGAATTTCCCTTCCCCTCCTGGGAATGTCTGATTGTTTTAATACAACTTTTTTTTTTTCCCCCTTCGGTACTGGGGATTGAACCCTGGGGCATTCTACCTTGGGCTTAACACAGCTAATTTTGGGTACTCCTGCAGGCTAAGTGTCAGTTTAATGTAGGATACAGTGTTATCAGAAACAACTCTCTAAAGCTGGACGTGGTGACTCACACTTGTAATCCCAGTACTTGGGAGATTGAGACAAGAGGACTGCCCAGGCCAGCCTCAGCAACTTGTGAGGCACTCCACAACTTAGTGGGACCCTGTTTCAAAATAAAGGGAAAAAAAGAGGACTAGGGGTGTAGCTCAGAGGTAGAATGCCCCTGGGTTCAATCCCCAGTACTGCAAAAAAAAAAAGGAAAAAAGAAAGAACTAACTTTCTAGCTAGGCAGTGGTGCATACCTGAAATACCAGTACTTGAGAAGCTAAGATAGGAGGATCACAGGTCAAATCCAGCCTCAGCAACTTAGTGAGACCTTCTTTGTGTGTGTGTGTGTGTGTGTGTGTGTATGGTACTGGGGATTGAACACAGGAGCATTCTACCTCCGAGCTATACCCCCAGCCCTATTTTTTATTCTTTATTTTGAAACCGGGTCTCACTAAGTTGCGGAGTGCCTCACTAGGTAGCTGAGGCTGGCCCCGAACCCAGATCCTCCGGTCTCAGCCTCCCGAATGCTGGGATCACAAGCGTGCGCCACCACGCCCGGCTGGAGACCTTGTTTCTAAATAAGAAATAAAGTAGGACTGTGGGTATAGCTCAGAGGTAGAATGACCCTGGTTTCAATCCCCAGCACCACCAAAATAAAACCTCCCTGGCCACCCTCAAAAGGCTGAGTATTCGACACACGCTCTTGGTACACATTGCCACCACTAAAGACCATTCATGAGCGTCACTACTGAAACAGCATTAATTAGCCAGAGCTCCATCTCCAGGCTGAAGTTGGAAGGCATCCAGTCTGCACCTCAGAGGGAAGGACTGCAGTGCAGTGCTGGCCAGCCTCAGTGGATTCACCTCCCTAATCATTCTGTCAGCTGAGAATCACAGCATAGTAATATAACAGCTGTTGGCTGCCCAGTCATGGCCCAAGAGGCAGGAGGAGAGGAGCCATGAGTACCATGCATTCACAAATGCTGCATCAATAAGGAAATCCAGTGGGCCTGGAGTGTGCAAAGCCAAACACCAGCTGAAGCCCCACAAGAGGTGGGTGCAGAGGGAAGTGAGATGAAGGCCAGGGGTGCACTTGGGGGAGCCCCACATTTGGGAGACAGCACAGTCCATTTGGCCCACAGGCTGGCAAGAGTGGTCAAGAATCAGTAGAAGAGCAAAACTGGGGAGGCTCGGTACTCCAGTGGGCAGGTGGAGTGGGGCCACGTACTGAGGCCTTGGATGGCGAGGCTCCTGTGGGCACACGCAGGAAACAGTCCTTCACAAACTTTCAAACACTCCTCCTATCCCAGAGCAAGGTCACTGCCTCACTACCTCTTTTGCTGGTGTGCCCACACCAAGAGGTGAACTTAATTTTGTGAGCTCAGCTACCCAGCCCATCTCTGGGAAATGTCTTGCCTCATCTGTCACAGGGTTGCTTGCACACTCAGAAATGTCAAAGCAAAGCAGTGCCCCTGCCTCTGCCGTTTCCTTACTGGCAAAATGAGGGCTGGGTTAAAGCAATTCTGTTTCCTAGAAGGGATGTTTAGAAAAGAATCCCTTGCCCATGAAGAATAACTGGTACTCCACAGTAGAGACACGTGCAGTCCAGGTTGTGGAATAAGAACTGCCAAATGCTAGAATCTATGTGCTGGGCACATGCTGCCACACAGTTCTCAGCCACCTGAGAGGTATGCAGGGCTCCCACTGCAGCTCAGAGCCCAGACAGCACCAGTACACAGCCTGACACGGAAAATGTCTAGGCCTCCGCCCCTCCGTAGCAGAGCACAAGATTTGGTGTAACATGTTGAGGCCACCAAGACTAAAACTCTCCTGTAAATGCTTTAAAGAAAAACAAATCCTCACCGGGTGTGGTGGC
This sequence comes from Graphiurus murinus, assembly GCA_004027655.1. Taxonomy (NCBI): domain Eukaryota; kingdom Metazoa; phylum Chordata; class Mammalia; order Rodentia; family Gliridae; genus Graphiurus; species Graphiurus murinus. Next base: position 17,040 of record PVLC010017575.1, read on the forward strand.
ACACATTTATAATCCTAGTACTTGGGAGACTGAGACAGGAGGATCGCAGGTTCGTGACCAGCCTCAGCTCCTTGGTGAGGCCCTCCACAACTTAGTGCAATCCTGTTTCAAAATAAAGAATAAAAAATAGAGCCGGGTGTGGTGGTGCACGCTCGTAATCCCAGCATTTGGGAGGCTGAGACCAGAGGATCCGGGTTTGCGGCCAGACTCAGCTACCTAGTGAGGCCCTCCGCAACTTAGAGAGACTCTGTTTCAAAATAAATAAGAAAAATAGGGCTGGGGGTATAGCTTGGAGGTAGAATGCCCCTGGGTTCAATCCCTGGTATTGTAAAAAAAGAAAAAGAAGTCCTCAAATTGAATTGGGATCCTGTCACAAGGGCAATGTGGACCCACTGTATCAAGGCCATGACGACGACCACTGCTACTTCAGGATGATGCTTCAGCAGGAATAAACACTTTCAAACATAAGATGCAACTAGGCTTGGATTCAAGTCTGAATTTATCCAAGTCACTTCTGTTTCTTCTTAATTTAGCTACAATTTTAACCTAGAAAGCAAAACCTAAAAATAGGTTTCTGCATGTGCCACTCACTACCAGAAACACTACCTTTCTTGGGAACATTTAAAGTACTGCAGCTGTTATTTTAGACTACACCAGAGAGAAGATACTTTCAACTTTTTACCGTCAGGCAACCAAAGAAACAGGTAGGTAAATCAGTGAATGCTAAGCAGAGATGCCAGAAGGCCCAGGGCCTCTGCGTGTCAACGAGACCTTTCAAGGGGCATCCTCAGCAGGCCCACAGCTCAAATGATGTCAACTGCAACAACCAAAAGCAAGACGGCAGAGCAGCACCAATACTTTGAAAGACAGCACACACCTATTTACAAACTAGAGATATAAACCTTTATTTCACAACTTTGTCATAATTCACTTTCTATGAAGACATGTACTGGGGACAGAGTTTAAAAACTGAGGAGGTCAGATGCTAGGTGTCTTCCAGGCAGGAGTACAGACGTGCTCCTGGGGCACAAAGGCAGCACAGATCAGATGCATCAGTATTTTCCAGCCCCAGCTTTACTTAGAGCCACCTCCTTTTTTGGGGCCATCAGTCCTCATTTCATGCCAGATTTTCACTAGAGGCTCCCTGTTCTTCCAAATGAGTTCATGACCATAAGTAACATACCATCTGGAAAAAAGAAAAAACAAACCAGGTTCGACATTCAATCAGTATGACCGGCAAATGCAAGTACCATCGTGATAGTGAGTTGACATTTTAAAAACCAAATGCCACTGTCATTTACTATGTAGCTAATTAAAACTGATTATTTGATATAAATAATTTAGCTTTTATACAGAGTATATAAAAGGTCAGAGTAGGCTGGGTCAACGGGGTGAATGCTCTAAAATGTGAACTTCTGTGTGTGTGTGTGTGTGTGTGTGTGTGTTAGTTACTGGGGACTGAACCCAAAGGCATTCTACTTCTGAGCTATACCCCAGCCCTATTTTTATTTTTTATTTTGAAACCAGGTGATTTGCTGAGGCTGTCCTCCAACTTATGATCCTCTTATCTCAGCTTCCCAAGTACTGTGATTACAGGAATGCGCCAATAGCCTTTATGTGGTAAATCAAAGTCTAACCCCAGGCTCTCTTTACTACAGACAAATGTTAGGAGATGCCAGGATTTACTAGTAATGGCTTTCACACTTCTGTCATCTTCCACTTGGCAACAAAAAAGGTAATCTGCCAACCCAAATCCTGCCCACCCTTTAAGATACTTTTGATCCCCACTCTCCTGTTAAAGATGACCTAAAGGCAGCTTACCATGATGAGCAGAGGAAGCCAAAGCTAAGAGGCTTAGTAACAACTTTCTGAGGCTCCAGAACCAGGAATCACCACTGAAACTACAACCCAAACCTGATGCCTGGAAGCTTGTGCTGTCACGGTCGAGCACCCCATAGCATGAGAGTGTCTCCTAGGAGGTGTGCAACACGGTGTGAAAGGGGAAGGGCCTCCCTTTATGTGCTCCAGGGTAGCACGTGCTGCATGTGGAATTTGGGGCACCTATCACCCCTTGAGAGCAGAGAGAGGCTTCCTGGAACACATGAGGTTGGTTTAGGATGGCAACTAAGGGAAGCTCTTATTCTTGAAATATTTTGCCTTGGTTTCCCTGGTTCCATGTTCCTGAAGCAGAGACCAGATTTTGTTCATCTTCACATCTCCCAGGTACCTGACATTCAAATACAATTTTGAAGCTTTTTTTTTTTTTTTTTTTTTTTTTTGGTACTAGGGATTGAACCCAGAAGCATTTTACCTCCAAGCCACACCTCCAGCCCTTTCATTTTTTTGTTTTTGTTTTTGTTTTGTTTTGAAACAGGGTCTTTCCAGGTCACTGAGAATCTAAATTGCTGAGGTTATCCTTGAACCTGTGATCCTCCTTGTCTCTGCCTCCCAAGAACAGAAATTACAGGCCATGCACTGCCTTTGGAGATTCTTGCAAGAAACAAATCAATTTTCAGGAACTCTCCATTAATTGTGTCTTTACAAATCTTTTGAACCTACTCATTTTAAGCAGAGTCAAATAATTTAATCTTATAGGTATATTGTTCTGATTGTACTCATAAAAACCAAATGTAACAAAGCATAACTATTTTCCCAATTAGAAAAATACTTTAAAATAACCAATTTCTTTCTTCTTTTTTTGTGCTAGTGGTTGAGCAGCTCAGGGCCTTGCACATGGTAAGCACACACTCTACCATTAATCTACATCTCCAGCCCCAAAACAACTAATTTCTGAGGTACCTTTCTTGCTGCAGCAGCCTAACAGTCCAGTACTCAGTCTGAAACTCCAGCTCTGCAATTATTTAACTGTGTTTCTCTGGGCAAACTACCTTCTCTAAGCAGTTTCCTTATCCATAAAATCGAATATCTCCCAGCATTTTAAAGTCTTAAATTAGCCTTAGCTCCCAGAATTCTATGAGAATCAAAGTCCTTAGCTCAGGCACACAGCAACTATTCAATATACGTTAGCTATTACCATTGCAGCGGTACAATGTAAGGACTTTAAGATTTGGTCAGGAACATGAGGCCAAAGAAGTGTGTAGATGGATACCAATGGGACATTTTACCATCAACAAAATCAGGGCAATTTAACAAAGACTTCTGGATTTCTAAATCCATTTAATAGATATTAGAAAACATGAATCCTGAACATGACTGAGATCTGGTAAGTGAAAAAAAACTGAAATTAGAAACAGCAAAAAGAAAGGATTCCTCTGCCTTTCAGATCCTGGACTTTAAAACATATCTTGGGGGGGAGGCACCAAGTGCTGTGTGCATGTATGTCATTGTCAACATGATTTACATTATGATGTGAGATAATGCTTCAATAAAAGCACATTTAAAAAAACCATTTGATTGAATTATTTTCAGAATGGAAAAAGGCCATCTAATTATAGTTCAGAAGAATAAAAACCTGTTGGGGAGAAAATCCTTTAACAATACAGCAAACACTAAAACAGAACCCCTTTTCACAGCCTTTGCTTCTCAAATTGTTGCAGCAGGTCAGTTTCTACTATTTATATATGCTCCTGTTAAAGCTAGACCTCACACATGCTATTTTTTAATCATCACTGGAAATTATAAATGGCATAATGGCATTTAGTTCTACCGCCTACTGGGCAAAACTGCTTGACTTAGAATAGATTCTTCTTTTTTTTTTAATTAAACTTAAGTTTTCCATTGTCATGAAACAAAGTAAAAACCAAGTAGCAACACATATGCAAGAAAAGACTGGCCATTTGGGGACATCACCATCAGACAGCTCTGCGGAGCAAGCTCTGAGGTCATTTGGGCTCTAAGAGTCCCAAGGAAGTTTCTGAGACAGAGTTGCTCCTCAATTACTACTTTTTAGGCCAAAAAAACCCCACAAAAAACAAAAAACAAGCCAGGTGTGGTGGTGCATGCCTGTAATCCTAGTACTTGGGAGGCTGAGAAAGAAGGAACGCAGGTTCGCAGCCAGCCTCAGCAACTTAGTGAGTCCCTTTGCAACTTAGTGAAACCCTGTTTCAAAATAGAAAAAATTGGGCCAGGGGTATAGCTCAGAGGTAGAAAAGCCCCTGAGTTCAACCCCCACTACTCCCTCCCTTAAAAAAAAAAAACAAACCCTCCCTACTGTGTGGAGCACAAATGGAAGCACTTGTAACCACGTGCCATGTACACTCAATATGGTGTGATGATGTGGAAATGGATATGAATCTGGGTTTAAATTTCTGCTCTTGATACTTCAGAGCGGTCTGACCTGGAAAAGATCACTTCTGAGCCTCAGTTTCCTGCCAGTAAAACGGGAGTAATAATAGTACAATGTAAGGTAACTAGCTCAGTCCTGCATATAAGATACACAGAGAAAGTGTCCACTCTGGATTATGGTCCCAGAACTTTACTCAGACACCAACATTCTCCCACACTCACTGCAACAAAAGCTTGGTGTGTCTGTGCAACACTGGTGAGACAGGGGCCAGCGGGGGAAAGGAGAGCAAGAAAGCCTGAGAGTGGGAAAAGAGATGTCATACAGACTGGGGGGCTGAGAATGACAGGTTAGGAGTTGGGGTGACTTAAAATTAAAGGTAGGGTAAAGACACAGGTTGTAACTCTACAAATGACCAAGGCAAGACCAACATTCTCACACCCCATCTCACGTGGTGAAACTGCGTAAGGCCAAAGCAAACCATGCTGGAGCTTTCTCCTCTCCCAAACCACCCTACCTGCCCCTTCACACAGCCTAAAACTCACCCTGCCTTCCTTGCAGGATTGGAGGGAGGAACTGAGAAAACATTTAACATCAATTATACTCAAACTTACATGCCAAAGAGAGCTCCCCCAAGATGTGCTGCATGATCAAAAAATTTCCATCCCAGGACCATTCCCATTGTATCCATGGCGATAATGGCTTTTAGGGCCTGAAATGAGAGAACAGAAGTGGCACAACTTTGATTCCTCCAGCACTGACGATTCTGGCTTAAGGGCAAGATGTTAGTCAGTGTAAAAACACCACCACTGTCCCCCAGAACTTCATCCAGGTACTTACGTTCCCTGCTGTGAAAGTGAACACTGGGAGGAAGATGATGGCGAGCCTCCCCTCTGGGATCTTAGTGCAGACTGCTGCAAGCACAGTCATGATGGCGCCCGACTGCAGAGGAACAGAAAGTGCTGGTGAGAGCGGCAAACTCTATGAGCAACTGCAGAGTAGCTACATGTCTGAAGTAGTGAGCTTCTTCCAGAAAGCTTATATGTCACATAGCTCTAGATAAACGCAAAGCTTAAAAGTGCACATATCAGACAAAGGGGCCCAGATCGTCTCTCTCACTGTCACATAGTGATTGCTAAAAAAAAATAAACATTATGAAGCAGTAATATGTACAATAATGCCAGGTATAGTGGTGCATGCCTGTAATCCCAGTACTTCAAAGTCTGAGACAGGAGGATCACAGGTTCGAGGACAGCCTCAGCAACTTAATGATGCCCTCAGTAACTTAATGAGACCCTGTTTCAAATAAAATAGGGCTGGGGGCATAGCTCAGAGGTAGAATGCACCTGGTTTCAATCTCCAGCACCAAAGAAAATGTAATAACCAGCACGTGAGTGCTTAATGAACTTAAAGGATGGTGTTATTCACATGCATCATTCCATTAACGCCTAAGAAAGAACATCTCAAAGTTCTCTAACAAAGTACCCCCAACCAGAAAGAATGAGCCTAATTTTGCCTAAAGAAACTTAAATACATGGAATTTCTTCCAAGTACAATACTGTGTGTATGTAGAACTAAGGATTGAACCCAGGGGCATTTCTGCCTCTGAGTTACAACCCCCTAGCCATCTTTAATTTTTTTAATTTGTGTGTGTGTGTGTGTGTGTGTGTGTGTGTGTGTGTGTGTGTGTATGTAGAAAGAATATGAATGAGAATGAATTGAACCCAGAGGCATTCTACCTCCCAGCTACACCCCCAAATAGATTTTACTTATTTAAAAATGGGGATCAGTGGTTGCTGAGAGTCTCACTAAATTACTGAGGCTGTCCTCAAACCTGTTATCCTCCTGTCTCAGCCTTCCAAGTACTAGGATTACAAGTGTGTGCCATCATGCCCAGCTCTACTTTTTAATTCTGAAAGTCTTACTAAGTTGCCTAGTCTAGCCTCAAAATTGCAATCTTCCTGTCTCAGCCTCCCAAGTACTCCTATTACAGGCATGCACCACCATGCCTAGCTTATTTCTTATTTTGAAACAGTCTCACTAGGTTGAGGAGGGTCTCACTAAGTTGCTGAGACTGGTCTCGAACCTCTGATCCTCCTGTCTTAGCCTTCCAAATACTGGGATCACAAATGTGTGCCAAATGCTTTATCTTAAAAATTCATGTGATACTTGTATGCAACTTCATGAAAAGACTAAACAGTTTCCTAAAACTTCAGAATAAAAATGTGGGGTTCCAGAAAAGTGTGCCATGTTTATCCTATGGCTCTGTGAGAGCCACCCCCACAGCATCCTCCCAGGAACATATAGACATCTACCTGCTTAAGAAGCACTTCCCCCAAAAAATTCATTACACAGAATAAAAACCTAAAACCCAAACCCACAACCTCATGAAACACAAATCAATCACTTCTTTAGCTGAACTGTTATATAATCAGTGTATAGTTTTTTCTTATATTCATTTTTTTCTTCATTGCTTATATAACTTTCATAATTTAACTTTTTTTTTCCCTTGGTGGTACTGGGGATGGGACCCGGGGGCATTTTGCCTCCGAACTATACCCCCAGACCTATTTTATTCTTTTTATTTGGAAACAGGGTCTAAGTTGCAAATGGCCTCAGTTGCCATCTTGCAGCTACTTAAAGAGGGCATAGGCCCAACACTTCAACGCATAGGCACAGGTAAAAACTTTCGCAACAAGACCCCAAAAGCACAAGAAACTCAAAGGAAGATCAATACATGGGATTGCATTAAACTAAAGAGCTTCTGGGCAGCAAGGAAACTATCAAGAACCTCAACAGAGAGCCCAAAGAGTGGGAGAAAATTTTTGCCAGCTACTCTTCTGATAGGGGACTAATATCTAGGATATACAGAGAACTCAAGAAACTCACAGCTAAGAAAACAAATAACCCAATCAAAAAATGGGAAAAGGAGCCGGGCGTGGTGGCGCACGCTTGTAATCCCAGCATTTGGGAGGCTGAGACCGGAGGATCCGGGTTCTCGGCCAGCCTCAGCTACCTAGTGAGGCACTCCGCAACTTAGTGAGACTCGGTTTCAAAATAAAGAATAAAAAATAGGACTGGGAGTGTAGCTCGGAGGTAGAATGCCCCTGAGTTCAATCCCCAGTACCGCAAAAAAAAAAAAAAAAAAAAAAAAAAAAAAAAAAAAAAAAAAAAAAAAAAAAAAAAAAAAAAAAAAAAAAAATGGGAAAAGGAACTAAATAGACACTTCACAAAAGAAGAAATACAAATGGCCAATAAATGTATGAGGAAATGTTCAACATCATTAGCAATCAGAGAGATGCAAATAAAAACTACTCGGAGATTTCACCTAACTCCAATCAGAATGGCAATCATCAAGAACACAAACGACAACAAATGCTGGCGAGGGTGTGGAGAAGTGGGAACCTTAATACATTGTTGGTGGGATTGCAAATTAGTGCAACCACTTTGGAAAACAAAATGGAGGATCCTCAGATGAATGGGAATGAACCTACCATATGATCCAGCAATACCACTTCTGGGTATCTACCCAAAAGAACGGAAACCAAACTATCAGACCAACACATGTGTATCTATGTTTATAGCCACACAATTCACAATTGCCAAACTACGGAACCAGCCAAGATGTCCATCAACAGATGAATGGATTACAAAACTATGGGATATGTACACAATGGAATTTTACTCAGCCATAAAGAAGAACAAAATCATGTTATTTGCAGGGAAATGGATAGAACTGGAAACATGTTAAGTGAGATTAGTCAGTCACAAAAAGTAAAAAATCGTATGCTTTCCCTAATATGTGTAAGCTAGGGAGAAAACTGGACACAAGAGGGGCTCCAGATGAAGAAGAATAAACCTTAGGTAAACAAAGAATTTGACTTAATGGAATGTGATGGGGGGGGACACCCTAATGAACATGATGTACTTTCATGAACACATCAAAGTCAATCACTAAACTGAACTTGAGAAGGAGGGAGGAGAAGGGAGTGGGGTGAGAATTGGGGAAGGGTTAAATGAGATATGTGTGCATGTATGCCTTTACCTATACCAGCTTGTACCTAACAAAGATGTATGATTACAATGCACCAATTAAAAATTTAAAAAAAAAAAAAAAAAGACAGAACTTTTAGACAATAACTACTAGAAAAAACTGTGACACCACCCCCCACCCCACCCCCGCTCATCGAGGACTGGGTGGAGAGCCTAGCTTCCCACCCTTGCTGGACTGTAATGAGTCATCTGCAGCACTTGGGTGCTGTCAATGGAAGGAAGGAGTTAAAGGTACACTTGCTCCTCCTAGCCAGGCTGTGTTAACAGAGGCCTATGAAGGAGCCTGTACTCCCACCCATGCCTTGCAGCAACAAGAGCCCCTGTCCCTCAAGTAACAAAGAAGGCTGAGTAGGGAACCTGGACTTCCAACTCCACCTAGCAGTAATGAGTCAGTGCATTTCTTTCCCTTAGTAGAGGAGTACTAGAAGCCTACTAAAACAGATTTAAATAAGATGCAAAGTCTTATAATATCTAAAATATCCAGGTTTCAATTGAAAAGCATGTATCGTACATATCAGGAAGCCAAAGAATCCCAAGATAACAAGATGATACAAATGTTAGAATTATCTGACAAGCATTTTAAAGCAGCTACCATAAAAATGTTTCAATAAGCAATTACAAACATGCTTGAAACAAACAAAAATATAGCATACAGGAATACTCAAAGAAAAGATATCAAGAACAATGTAAATTTTAGAACTGAAAACTTGAAACAACCATACAATTATTTCAAAATAAATTTAAAAGGTAAACTAGAGGATTCTAAATTAGAAATACCAGGCGTGGTGGTACACAGTTGTAATCCCAGTATTTGGGAGGCTAAGACTGGAGGATCTGGGTTCTCGGCCTGACTCAACTACTTAGTGAGGCCCTCCACAACTTAGTGAGATCTTATTTCAAAATAAAGAATTAAAAAATAGGGCTGGGGCTGTAGCTTGGAGGTAGAATGCTCCCAGTTTCCATCCCCAGTACCGCAAAAAAAAAAAAAGAAATACTTACTGCACCAAGTGATGGTCCATATCTTCCTGTGGCAACTTTACACACATAACTGACAAAATTCGAAATAACACCTGAGAAATAAGTCATATTTTGACAAATTATGTAAGGTATAAAAATTGTTTCCATTTTTTTTTTTTTGCAGATTCTAGGGATTGAACCCACCCACAGGTATTCTACCTCTGAGCTATATCCCCATCTCTATTTTTATTCTTTATTTTGAAACAAGGTCTCATTAAGTTGCAGAGGGTCTCACTAAGTAGCTGATGCTAGCTACAAACCTTCCATCCTCCTGTCTCAGCCTCCCAGGTACTGGGATTATAATCATGCACCACCAAGCTTGGCTTGTTTCCATTTTTGATCTCCCACTCCACATAGATCAATAGTGTCATGTTTGTATCTGGATTACTCTAAGGGAGCCAGCAAAAGTACTTAACTTGCCAATCACTTCTGATAGTGTATAAGGAAAGAAAAGTGTGACCCACCACATGACTTTGAGTGAGATAGTGTCACCAACTTTACCTCAGTTTTCATTTTCCCCTACCTTAGAAGCCAAAAAGATTACTTAGCTTCTACTTTTGAGGGACTAGATGCATATACATTAGTATCATTGACATTTCGATTGGACCTTATGGTAGATTTTTGTTGTTGTTTTTTGAGGTACTAGGGATTAAACCCAGGGGCATTCTACCTCCGAGCTACATCCCCAGCCTATTTTTTATTTTGAAACAAGGTCTAATGTTAATAATTAACATTATTAATAAGGTCCTTAGGACCTTATTAAGTAGCTGAGGCTGGCCTTGAACCTGTGATACTCCTGTCTCAGACTCCCAAGTACTGGGATTACAAGTGTGTTGCTACCACACCCAGCTTAGTAGATGCTTTTTTTTTTTTTTTTTTTTTTTGCGGTACTGGGAATTGAACTCAGGGGCATTCTACCTCCGAGCTATACCCCCAGCCCTATTTTTTTTTTATTCTTTATTTTGAAACCAGGTCTAAGTTGCGGAGTGCCTCACTAGGTAGCTGAGGCTGGCCTCGAACCCGGATCCTCCGGTCTCAGCCTCCCAAATGCTGGGATGACAAGCATGCACCACCACGCCCGGCTTGGTAGATGCTTTTATTTAATCTTTTCTACAATTCTTTTTTTTTTTTTTCTACAAGTCTTTATCATGAAAGGCAAAGTATCATTATCCCTCAAAAAATGTATTGATTTTTGCAAACCTGGGTCTTTTTTTTTTTTGGTACTGGGGATTGAACCCAGGGGGCATTCTACCTCCAGGCTACTACACCCCCAGTCCTATTTTTTCTTTGCAGTACTGGGGATTGAACTCAGGGGCATTCTACGTCCGAGCTACACCCCCAGCCCTATTTTTTAATTCTTTATTTTGAAACAGGGTCTCACTAAGTTGTGGAGTGCCTCACTAGGTAGCTGAGGCTGGCCGAGAACCCGGATCCTCGGGTCTCAGCCTCCCAATGCTGGGATTACAAGCGTGCACCACCACGCCCGGCTTCAGTCCTATTTTTTATTCTTTTATTTTTGAAACAGTCTTACTAAGTTGCGGAGGGCCTCACTAATAGCTGAGGCTGGCCTCGAACCTGGATCCTCTAGTCTCAACCTCCCAAGTACTGGGATTACAAGCGTGCGCCACCATGCCCGGCTCCTGGGTGTTCTACCTCCAAAGCTCAGTGCTCTTTCCACTACAGCATAACTGCCATATATATGATTTTTAAATGTAGTGACTTCAGCCTAGTACTTGGGGGACTGACAAGAGGATCGAAGATTCAAGGTCAACTTCAGTAATTTAGCAAGATCCTGTTTTAAAAGTGAAAAATAAAGCTGGGTGCAGTGGCACATGCCTGTAATCCCAGTACTTGGTAGACCCAGACAGGAGGATCGCAGGTTCAAGGCCAGTCTCAGCAACAAAGCGAGACCTTGTTTCAAAATAAAAAATAAAAAGGGCTGGGGGTGCCAGGCATGGTGGCGCACACTTGTAATCACAGTACTTGGGAAGCTAAGACCGGAGGATCCGGGTTTGAGGCCAGCCTCAGTTACTTAGTGAGGCACTCCGCAACTTAGTGAGACCCTGTTTCAAAATAAAGACTAAAACAAAAATAGGAAATAGAGCTGAGCGTGGTGGCGCACACTTGTAATCCCAGCATTCGGGAGGTTGAGACCCGAGGATCCGGGTTCGCGGCCAGCCTCAGCTACCTAGCGAGGCACTCCGCAACTTAGTGAGACCCGGTTTCAAAATAAAGAATAAAAAAATAGGGCTGGGGGTGTAGCTCGGAGGTAGAATGCCCCTGAGTTCAATCCCCAGTACCGCAAAAAAAAAAAAAAAAAAAAAATAGGAAATAGGTCTGGAGATGTAGCTCAGAGGTAGAATGCCCCTGGGTTCAATCCTCAGTATTGCAAAAAAAAAAAAAAACGGCTAGGGGGTATAGCTCAGAGGTAGAATGTCCCTGGGTTCACTCTCCAGAATAAATAAATAAATAAATTGAATTGAATTGAAATAAAATAGGGCTTGCGGTATAACTCAAAGGTAGAACACCCCTGTATTTAATCCCCAGTACACCCCCCCACACACACTAGAGACTTCAGAAATAATTTTTTCTATTTATTGTTTTATTTAAATAAATTTTGCAGGCTGGGGATATGACTCAGTGATAGAGCATTTGCATAGTATATGCAAAGCCCTAGGTTTAATCACCAGTGCTTCAAAATAAATAAATAATTTGCGCACATAATTGGAAATAATTAATTTTACAAACTGAAGGTAAGCAAAAATTGACCAACTGTTCACTTAACAGCAGTTAGTGACCTGGAACTGAGTGCTACCATTTCCTAATCGAAATACAGAAACGACGCCACCTCCAGGACCTTGACTAGGAAGTGGTTCTGTGCCAATATAAGGTCATGCAAAAAAGCACACACTCTTCACACTTGACAATCACACTAGACAATCTGATTTAAACCTTTCTGCAAATTGAGCACACTGGGGGAAATGAGCTTGCTTAAAGTTATTTACAGTTCCAGATGACTATTAAAGCTGCAAAGTCTAGGAGCCATTCATCTACAAAATGATGAGCCTGAGCAAAAGAAACTAAGGCCCAGTAGGCTAAAAATGACATGTTTAATTCAACTCTAACCCTCAACTCCTATTTAATCTAATTTAAACTAAATATACCCAATATATAATTCATGAAGAGGCATTCTGCAAAATGAGAAGCAGGAAAGGCAACAGTGCTAAAGGTCTTTAGCACCCTTATTTACATACAACTTGAGAGTATGCCCTGGGCACTTCCTGGGTACAGAATATGGCTGTAATCATTCCCTTTGTCCCTTCGGTAGATAGGTGAGATTGCTTATAATCTCAAAGGTACTGAGATTAAAGCTTATTACCTGCAGATAGGTGAGATTGCTTATAATCTCAAAGGTACTGAGATTAAAGCTTATTACCTGCAGACAGGTACACTGCCACGAACTGCTCTTGACCCAGAATGTTCACTATGCTGGAGGAAAAGCTCCACAAAACATACATATTTGCTGCCATGTGAAATACGGAGAAATGACTGAATGTTGACAGCAACATTGGAGAGCAAAGGACCTCTACAAGAGAAAGAAAATCACAGTCTGGTAATTATGGAACACAAAACCAGCAAGAATTTTTTAAACTTTTTTTTTTTGGTACTGGGGATTGAACCCATGGGCATTCTACCTCCGAGCCACACCCCCAGCCCTGTGTTTTAGTCTTTATTTTGAAATAGGGTCTCACTAAGTTGCTGAGGGCCTCACTAAGTAGCTGAGGCTGGCTGCGAACCTGCAATTCTCCTGTCTCAGCCTCCCAAATACTGGGATTACAAGTGTGCGCCACCACGCCCAGCTCTCTATTTTAGACTTTTGTCATTATTATTAAATCAAACAGGAAGCAAAAACAGTCAGTAAAAAGTTTAAATAAGGTGATTTAAGCTGGGTTTGGTGACACACGCTTGTAATCCCAGCATTTGGGAGGCTGAGACCAGAGGATCTGGGTTCGAGGCCAGCCTCAGCTACCTAGTGAGGCACTCCACAACTTAGTGAGACCCTGTTTCAAAATAAAGAATAAAAAAATAGGGCTGGGGGTGTAGCTCGGAGGTAGAATGCCCCTGGGTTCAATTCCCAGTACCAAAAAAAAAAAAAAAGGTGGTTTAAGACAGAATTTTTCAAAGTAGTAATAAGCTATCTTAATAAATTTCTTTTCTACTTAGTAAGCAACCATTGAAAAGCAATGAAGGCAACTTGTTCTTATGACAATAGTTACAAAACAGAATGAGTAATTATTTCAATTATAGATACAAAGTTGCATATAATAGTATCCTCAAAAAATAAACTTGTGCTGAGGGTGGTAGCCTATGTTTGTAATCCCAGTACTTGGGAGGCTGAGACAGGAGGCTCGAAGGTCCGAAGCCAGCATCATCAACTTAGCAAGGCTCTATGCAACTTAGTGAGACCCTGTTTCCAAATAAATAAAATCAGGCTGGGGGTATAACTTGGAGGTAGAATGCCTCTGGCTTCGATCCTCAGTACCAAAAATAAAAATAAATTTGTAGTGATTGAAGATCTTAATTCACTAAAAAAATTTAGAGCTGGGTGTGGTGGCACACACTTGTAATCCCAGTACTTGGGAGGCTAAGACAGGAAGATCGCAAGTTCAAATCCAGCCTCGGCAACTTCGCAAGGCTTTCAGCAACCTAGAGTGAGACCCTGTTTCCAAATTAGAAATAAAATCGGAATAGGGATGGAGCTTGAAGGTAGAATGCCTCTGGGTTCAATTCCCAGTACAAAAAAAAAAAAAATTTAGTATGTTTTAGACACTTAGGATGCAGCGAGAGACAAAGTCCCTCTCCCCAAGGACCTGATTGTCTAGACTCCAGATTTTGCTTGTAATTGTTGACACCTAACTTATTTTCTATAGGATTTCAAATACCACAGAGCATATTTCTTTCCTATTATCTCTATCTCAATATAAAAAAAATCATACAAATTAGACTTACTTGAGGCTGGATTGGATGTGAAATATTTGATCATTGTCCGCTGTAGAGAAGGTACTCTCCATAAACAGAATACAAGGACATTTGCAGCTATTATACCTACAAAATAAATATAATGTAGGGAGGTTAAGAATAAGAGGAAAGAAAGTCTGATCTAAAGTCTACATGAATAAGATTTTTCCTGCAATTATATAAAGTACTATATACTTGGGAGTACTAAGGAAAGCAAATGAAATCAATGTCTTAAAGTATCAAAACTGCTACAGGTTAGAAGATTTCCAGAATACTGCAAATGCTTTAGGAGCTAACTTCCTTTAACCAGATTCATATTTTATTTCTTCATAATACTCTTCTCAGTAAATAATTGGATCTATAATTATTGTTTGAGAATGGCCAACCCAGAGACAGAAGTCATGGTCAGGCCAGGTGGTGTGGTGCACATAAAATCCAGCTACTCAGGAGGCTGAGATGAGGTGGGAGGATCCCAAGGTCAAGGCCAGTCTCAGCAACTTTTGTGTGTGTGTAGTACTGGGGATTGAACCCAGGGGCATTCTATCTCCAAGCTACACCCCCAGCCCTATTTTATTTTGAAATAAGGTCTCATTAAGTTTTGGAGGACTTCGCTAAGTAGCTGAGGCTGGCCATGAACCTGTGATCCTCCTATTCAGCCTCTGAAGTACTGGCTTAGCCACAGCAACTTAATGAGACCCTGTCTAAGAATAAAGAACAAAAAGGGATAGGGATATAGCTCAGTGTCTATGTAGAGCACCCCTGGGCACTTTTTCAGTACTGGGGATTAGAAGATCCCCAGTACTTGGGGGGAAAAAAAAAGAGTAATGTATAGAATAAGATTCTTTGATGAAGATTAGAAAAGCTAACATCACATCTTTTTCCACAGGGATGGTACATTTCTTAAACTGATGATCAGCTCATAGAAACATACATGGGCTATCTTTATAGGTGATGATCAACATGTGTGAGGAAAAATATTCACTTGATAAGAATTCAGGGATGAGCCGAGCTTGGTGGCGCTCGCTTGTAATCCCAGCATTTGGGAGGCTGAGACCAGAAGATCCGGGTTTGAGGCCAGCCTCAGCTACCTAGTGAGGCACTCTGCAACTTAGTGAGACCCTGTTTCAAAATAAAGAATAAAAAATAGGGCTGGGGGTGTAGCTCGGAGGTAGAATGCCCCTGTGTTCAATCCCCAGTACCACAAAAAAAAAAAAAGAAAAAAAAAAAAAAGAATTCAGGGATAATCTAAAAAAAATTGTAAATGCTTTTAAATGTTTACATGTAGAAATTGAGACACTTTCATTTTTCTCCAAGAGCTCATGCTGCTAAAATAATTACTAAATTAACCAGGTTTTTTAAATTATAGAACTCACCAGCCAGGCGTGGTGGCGCACGCTTGTAATCCTAGCATTTGGGAGGGTGAGACCGTAGGATACGGGTTCGCGGCCAGCCTCAGCTACCTAATGAGGCACTCCGCAACTTAATGAGACTCGGTTTCAAAATAAAGAATACAAAATAGGGCTGGGGGGTATAGCTCGGAGGTAGAATGCCCCTGAATTCAATCCCCAGCACCACACACACAAAAAAAGAAAAAGAACTCACCATTTAGTAACATTTTTAGAGACAAAATTAGGTAATTTTTTTTTTCCAGTACTGGAGATTGAACCCAGGCGCATTCTACCTCTGAGCTATACCCCCAGCCCTATGTTTTATTCTTTATTTTGAAATAAGGTCTAAGTTGGCAAAGGGCCTCATTGAGTAGTTGAGGCTGGCTGAGAACCTGGGATCCTCCAGCCTTCCAAGTACTGGTATTACAAGTGTGCGCCACCACGTCTGGGTAGGTAATTCTTTTTTTTTTTTTTTTTTTTTTTGGTACTGGGGATTGAACTCAGGGGTGTTCTACCTCCGAGCTACACCCCCAGCCCTATTTTTTTTTAATTCTTTATTTTGAAACCGAGTCTCACTAAGTTGCGGAGTGCCTCACTAGGTAGCTGAGGCTGGCCGTGAACCCGGATCCTCCGGTCTCAGCCTCCCGAATGGGTAGGTAATTCTTGAAAACTATAAAACAACTTAATTTTTTAAATTATCACACCCTCTTCCCACTTCTGATTTAATTAAGAGAACAAACATTAATTCATTCTTCTAATTTGTTCAGGCAACAGATAAG
>PVLC010017576.1:0-33519 GCA_004027655.1 Graphiurus murinus
GGCCTTGGTAAAGCAGAGAAGGAGCCTACATTTCCCTTATTATCTATTTTATTGCTTGTTCTAGGGCTGGGGAAAGAAGTTGCGTAGGTTGACCTGCAGCCCTTTGTCAGGCCCACTAACACCCTACTAATGGGGATCAATCCAGACAGGCTGCAGAGTGTGCAAACTCAGAGAGACATGTGTAAAAGCCATGCTCCTTTCATTAGTGCCACTGTTTTGTTCACTGCTCATCGCCAGTGCCTGGGACAGTGCCTGGAATGTAGCAGGCATTCAGTACGTTTTTATACTAAAAGAGTGAATGAACAAATGAGTAATTCTCAAATGAGATTTTCCATGAGAGATGCTAGTCCAACAAGCTGAACACAGGAGTAGTGCTATGTCCTCTAACCTTTGCTGCTCTGTTCTCCAGCTGCCCCTCCTGAGGTCAGAACATGATCTGCATATCTGGGAAGTCATAGGACATCACCTAGCGAGGCTGCGACATCCTTCCCAGGGGAACATGCCTATGCCTACCAGCAATACTCTTTTGCCAACAACTTTCACTTCCATTCTTCACAGGACATTAGAAACTAAGACCACCAAATAATATAATGCAGGTCCTTATTGTATAGCCATCTTTCAATTCAGTAGTAATATTTCCTGGTTACTATATTATATTAAAATAAGACTACTGGAAGGAAAAGGTGCTAGAACTAATTATATCTCTTACCAACCTTTACCCAACTCCCAGGCTGGCAAACAGGTGGCCAAAATGTTACCTTTAACTACGAAGCCTGTAGCAGATTCTATAAACCGAGCCTGGATATTCCCTCTGTGCCCTTGTAGCCCAGGCTGCAAGGAGCCACTAGTGTTATAAGACTGGAGACCACCACTACATGGCACCTATTTGTTCTCCCTGTTTTACTCTTGTCAGCTGTCCTCAAGTCTAGTTTTTTAATTGCTAGGGATATTCTGCATTCAATGGATTTTTAAAGAGGCTTTTGGGGTTGGTTCATTTTTTTATTTTTTTATTTTTTGGTAATGAGAATTGAACTCAGGGATGCTTTATTACTGAGCTACATATTCCCAACCCTTTTTATTTTTTATTTTGAAACAAGATCTCACTAAGTTGCCCAGACTGGCCTCAAACTTGTGATCCCCCTGCTTTAGCCTCCCAAGTCACTGAGATTACCAGCATATGCCACTATGCCCAACTAATGAGTACTTTTTAAAAACTACTGTTTGCCGGGCGTGGTGGCGCACGCTTGTAATCCCAGCATTTGGGAGGCTGAGACCAGAGGATCCGGGTTCGAGGTTAGCCTCAGCTACCTAGTGAGGCACTCCGCAACTTAGTGAGATCTGGTTTCAAAATAAAGAATAAAAAATAGGGCTGGAGGTGTAGCTGAGAGGTAGAGTGCCCCTGAGTTCAATCCCCAGTACTGCAAAAAAATAAATAAATAAAAACTAGTGTTTGAGATTTTGTTGTATCCATGATGTAACATATCTCATTCTATACCAGAAGATGAAAAGATTCTTATGCTATCATTAAAGTACTAATGTTGAGGAAATGGGGTGGGAATTGGGGAAGGGTTAAATGAGAGATGTGTGTATGTATGCCCTTACCAGCTTGTACCTAACAAAGATGTGTGATTACAGTGCACCGTTAATAATAAAAATAAAATACTAATGTTATTATTTTTACAAATTTGTTTTTAAAGAAGATCCTGTTTATTTCATTGTGAACTAATTTTTCTTTGTTGCCAAATGATTGTTTCAGATTTAAGGAACAAAATAAATCTAATCTAATCTTTGAAAATGCATCAGTATGAATAAGGGGCTTCCACTTGGGGTGATGAAAAAGTTCTGGACCTAGATAGCAATGATGATCACACAATATCATGAATGCTCTTAATACCATTGAATTGTACACTTTAAAATGGTAGAAATGTTAAATTTTATGTATAGGGCTTTTATCACAGTTGTTTAAATTTGTCAGTTTTGTAGTATATGAATTATATCTCAATAAATCTGTTACATAAATAAAATAGCAAAATTATCAGAGTTATAAATGTGTCAGACATTGCCCTGAGAATATGCACTCTAGAAAGGTATTGGAGGGAAGTCATTGAGGAATGGAGCAAAAGTGATAACAAGAGGGGATATTAGTTTTCTATTGCTTTGTAACAGATTACCCCAAACTTGGCAGCTTAAAACAACAAACACTTATTTCACACATTATATGAGAGTGAGGAATTTAGGAGTAGTTCAGCTGGATGGTTCTGACCCTGGGTCTTTCATGAGACTGTGGCCAAGCAGTAGAGCCGGGCTCTGCTTATCTGAAAAGTCTTGGGTGGGGTTGGAGGAGCCACTTCTGAGATCACTCACAAGGCTCTCAGCTGTAGGCCTCAGTTATCATGCAGAGATCACAGTAGAATGTCCCCATGCAGACAGATAACTTCCACCACAGCAAGTAATCTGGAGGAAGAGCAAGCAGAGAGCTACAGTGCCTTTTATGACCCTATCTCCAGGGTAGTACATTGTCACTCCCACCTTTTTTCTGTTCATTATAAAATAAGGCACTAAATTCAGCCCATATTCAAGGGAAAGAGAATCCCACTTTTTTTTCAAAGAAACTTAGATTTTAGGACATGTTTCACTGCAATGGGTACAGTTAGCTTCCTGGGGAATAGATTATCCAATCAAGTCTACATGTTTTCATCAAATGCTGCTATTTAAAGAGAGAGGTCAGATGTGGTGGTGCACACCTGCAATTGAGAGGCTGAGACAGGAGGATCACATGTTTCAGGCTAGTCTAAGCAACTTAGCAAGGCCCTCAGCAACTTAACAAGACCATATATATATATGTCAAACACAAAGGGACAGTATTATATGATTCCACTTGTATGAAATATTAAGAATAGGCAAATTCATAGAGACGAAGTAGATTAGAGGTTACCAGGGTCTAGGGGAGAGAGGAGAGTAGGGAGTTAATGTTAAATGTGTACAGAGTTTCTGTTTGGGATGATGAGAAGTTTTGGAAATAGTGGCGATGATTGAGCCACACTGTGAATGTAACCAATGCCACTAAGGTGGCACAGGGGCAAATTCTATGTTACCTGTGTATGTATTATCACAATATAAATAAGCAAAAAATGGGAAAGGGGAGTGCATCAGAGAAATTCTAAATTGGGAAGTGGAGAGAGAAGAAGAGACCAGCAGAAAAAAGGGATAGGTGAGCCTCGGGTCTGCAACCTACTTCAGTGAAAGTAGCTGCACTTTTATTCTTATATAAACTGAGTTTCCATGGGATTATTATAGAAGTTAACAGAGTGGTTTCCTCTGGGGAAGGGAGGTGGGCAGAAGAGGGTCATGACAAAACCTTTTAAGGTTCAGAACATTGCCCTGGTTGGTCTCTACAGTGGTACATGCATACACAAAAATTCACTGATAGACTTTCTTGTTACACACTTTTCAGTTTATATTGCATTTGCAATTAAAGCAAAAAACACCTCCCCCAGAGCAAAACAAGTACTACATGCTTATCTTTTTAAAAAATAGGCATGTAAACACAAATATTTGTAAATTAAACATTTTCAGTGTTGCAGGGAAATTCATTATGTAAAAAAGCTTTTTGAGAATCCTTTGCTGCACACAAATTAGGTTCTGTATTTACAAAGCCTAAATACATTGATTTCAGTTTCCTAAGATGAGCTTTGGCTGCCTGTGTTTTTCTGAGGATGCATACCCACATGTGAGGAGGGCCTGGGAGAGGAGGTTCAGAGACCAGGGAAATAATATGCCACAATTTGTTTATCCATTTGTCTATTGACGGATATTTGAGCTATTTTTCTGATGTGGCTTATTTTTATTTTTATATATACTTTTATTGGTGCATTATAGTCTTACATCATAATGTAAGTCATAGTGACCGTGACATACATGCACACAACACTTCATGGGCTTTCCCCCAGCTCCCTCCCCGTTCCCCCTACTTCCCCATACAGGGTATTGAGATTGGCACTGGTATTCTCACATATGTATGTAATATTAATGGAAGTGATTTCTTCACTGATTCTCTTCCCCTACCCCCTTGATTTCCCCTAGACCACCTCCTGGCTCCACTGGAGTTTCTCCTCCATTATCTGAAGCTCCTCTGGTGTCCCAATTACTTCCTAGCTTCTGCATATGAGAGAAAACATATGACCCTTCACTTTCTGTGACTGGCTAATCTCAACATAATGTTCTCCAGGTTCATTCATTTTCCTGCAAATGACATACACTGACAGATAATATGTCCCTCCCACCCCCCACCTGCCATCCCTGTCCCCACGATTCGGACCCATGACTGCAGGGCACAGAGAATGGTCCTTCTTGGTGGAACCTGGAGTGTGCAGCAATCACTGAGATCCTTGGGGAATCCTGCCCCACCAAAAAAGGGGCTGGAACTCCCTGGTAGCCAGGACTGGAGGCTACCCCAGTCATTTCCACACCAGGTGAGCTGCCCTGGTCAGCCTTTGCTACTCTCAGCACTTCAATTCTAGAATTTACATTCTTTACTAGAATAAATATTTTGAAGGCATAATTTTTAAAATCACCATGATAAAGGGAAAACCAATATCATCAGTAATCATAAAAATAAGAGCAATAAATGCAAATTACTCTTTTTTTTTTTTTTTCAGTACTGGGGTACTGGGGATTGAACTCAGGGGCATTCTACCTCCGAGCTATACCCCCAGCCCTATTTTTTATTCTTTATTTTGAAACCCAGTCTCACTAAGTTGCGGAGTGCCTCACTAGGTAGCTGAGACTGGCCTCGAACCCGGATCCTCCGGGCTCAGCCTCCCGAATGCTGGGATTACAAGCGTGTGCCACCACGCCCGGCTCAAATTACTCTTAACTTGAGCTGGAAACTATTTCCAGTGAGGAAGAAAGAGAAGTGAAGGGTGAATTAACATTTCACCAACTAACTCAATGTCCCTAATGCCACGTCTGTGACTTGGCAACACTGCTTGGAGCTAAGGAAGCTCCTTGAGGGCAGATACACTGGCCTTGGGGTTCTTCTAGGTGGTGCCCTGCAGTGACTGGTAACTTCACTTCCTGATGTCACTATTAATACTGTCCCTTCTCCATTTTCTATAAAGAGAGTCACAGCTACACTTTCTTTCCTACTGGTTTGTTTTGCTTATATACCTGGATACCCTGAAGTAGAGGAAGAATTCTAAATGAGTCAAATGTATAAACACAATAGGAAACCAATACATGCATCATCTGCTATACAGAAGAAAATCACAGAGGATCCAAGCACAGGAAAGTCAATAAACAAGTTGGAGGAGCTGCAAGACACTGAGGTGAAATATATAGAAGAAATAATACTGAGAGGAAGAAAACTGAAACAACGTGGACGTTTCCTGGACTAAGGATTTCCCTGATCCAAGTTTGGATCCCCACTCCCCATCTTCATTTCCAGGATTGTAAACTCTGGTCCCTGGATTACAAGGCTGCCCTCCCAGGAGACTGAGTGTCAGAGACCCTGGAGTTTGCCCCAGTTCCATTTCACCAGTGCCCTAGTACTCCTGTGCTGCCCATGTGGGCCTCGTCTGGCCCAGTCCTCCACAACTTCTTTGGATTCTGTGATTTAGTGCACCATGTATGCCTTATCTTGCTAAACTATAGGATCGAAGGAAGGAACTAACATTTTTTAGAACATTCTATCTGCCAGACACGAATGGATTTCCACTACCCACTAAACTCATGGTAATACTACTCATTAGGTAACTGGTTTTGCCATTCTGACATTATCTTGTGTGAAGTCACTAAGCCAGTAGAGTTGGAATTGGAGCGAGACTTCTCTTCACCCAAAGCCCTCACTTTCTACAATGTTCCCCTGCACATTAGGACCCCAGTCCCAGTCTTCCTTCTCTTTCCTTTGTCCTGCTCTTCTAAGGATAGAGTATAATTTGTAGGAGTCCTGTTTTTGCAGTTTATGCTCCAAGGAGCTTGTGGTGAGTGGCAGTCAAAGCTAGAGCTGAAAGACATCAGCGTGGCAGAGGCTGACAGGTGGGGAGCAGGAAGATGGGATGGGACTGGCACCACAGTTTATCTAAGAAGTAATGACAGCTAAAGACATATGAAGAGTTAAGAGGTACTAAGAAGTAGAATGGGAAGCTAACTGGAGGCTTCCAAAATAAAAACATTCTCAAAGAAATTTTATAGCTGGGCGTGGTGGCGCACGCTTGTAATCCCAGCATTCGGGAGGCTGAGACCGGAGGATCCGGGTTCGCGGCCAGCCTCAGCTTCCTAGTGAAGCACTCCGCAACTTAGTGAGACTCGGTTTCAAAATAAAGAATAAAAAAAAAAAGTAGGGCTGGGGGTATAGCTCGGAGGTAGAATGCCCCTGAGTTCAATTCCCAGTACCACAAAAAAAAAAAAAAAAAAAGAAATTTTATTAATGTTTTCTACATACTTAAATATGAAAATCACCTTCTCACATACAGGTCACAGAGGTTGGTGATACTTTGTGCCCTTATCTCAGTGAACTCAGAGACAAACCCTACAGTACCAGCTGACCTGAAGCTGGGCAGGTAAGATTTATAGGTGTGTTTGTTTGTTTGTAAGCTCATGCTGCTCTGGATGACAATACTGGCCTGAAAATGGAAGTTAATGTTGTAGCTAATTCTGTGGCACATTGGCATGAGCCAGTCTTTAAACTTCAGCTGGTATTAGTTATAATCCTGCAGTTGGCTCCTATCAGCAACCCAGACTATTCTTCATACAAAGTCAATAGGACCTCATTCACCCTGTGTGATTGGGCTCTGAAATGAAAAGTAACATTTGATTCAGATAGGAGGAACATTTTTACAGTTCTGTTTGTACTGATTTATCTTTGGGGATTGGGATGAATGAGCGTAAAGCAGACATCAGCTTGTATACATGGATTTTCTTATAAAGAATATTTTTTGTTAAGGTCAATCATCAGTAGCGTAGATCAGACCATATAAGAGCACATCAACTCCATCAACAAAAAAGTATATATGTAAGAATCAGGAGTGGTGGTATACACCTGTAATCTCAGCTACTCGGGAGGCTAAGGCAGGAGGATTACAAGTTTGAGGCCAGCCTCAGCAACTTAGTGAGACCCTGTCACAAAATCTTAAAAAGGGTGCTCATGATGTAGCTCAGTGGTAGAGCATTTACTTAGCATGTGAGAGGGTTTAGGTTCAGTACTTTATACAGAAGGAAAGAAAAAAAGAAAGGAAAGAAGGAAGGAAGGGAGAATGAGAGGGGGGAGGGAGGGGAAGGTACACAACTTTTTTTTTAAGTACCACACTATAATACCAGTTTTACCTATTAAAGTGGTGACTTCAATTCTGGATGCATCTGAATGTCTCAGTAGAGCATCAATCTCAGCAATATTGAGGACCAAATATACTTAAATCCTTAGAACTTAAAGGAAAGCCTTTAGGGAGGATTTAGGGGCACAGGTATGCAAATCTTCTTTCCCAAAAATACAAAATAAAGAATATTGCTTCATGAGGTTCTCTCCTTAAAAAGAGGCGCAAATACTGCCTATGTTTAGGTTCAGCTAGTATGTTTTGGTTAAATGTTATGTAAACTGGGTGCAGTGATACACGCATGTAATTCCAACACTTGGGAGGCTGAGACAAGAGGATTACAAGTTGGAGGTCAACCTCAGCAATTTAGCGAGACCTTGTTTCAAAATAAAAAATATAAAAGACTGGGGATGTAGATCAGGAGTAGAATGCCCCTGGGTTCAACCTTTAGTACCAAAAAAAAAATAATAAAATAAAATAAAAGTTATACAAATTAGCCAGGCATCATGGCACATGCCTGTAATCCCTTCTACTCAGGAAGTTGAGGCATGAGGATCACAAGTTTGAGGCAAGCCGAGGCAACTTAGCGAGTATCTCAAAATAGAATATTTTTTAAAAGGCGAGAGGACAGTGATACAGTTCAGTTTGGGCCTGGACTGCACAGTCACGGAGGGCTCCTGGGCCTCCTGGTCCAGGTGGCGAATTTGAGTAGTCACCTGACTCCGCTTTCTGTTCAGTCTGTGGAATGGTGCAGGAGGCAGGGCAAGTAAACAAGTGGACAGAGAATAGGCCAGCTGCTTTACTTTTCTTAGAGACACAGCCGAACTGAGGCTCGTAAGACCTCTGAGAAGGCTAATAATTTGGCACTCCTTCAAAGTGTTTGTGTATGGGTGTGTGTGTGTGTGTGTGTGTGTGTGTGTGTGTGTGTTTTACTAGAGAGTGAACCCAGAAGCATTCTACCTCTGAGCCTTTTTAAAATTTTTTTGTTTTGTTTTGGAACAGAGTTTTGCAAGGTTACTGAAAGTCTCACTACTTGCTGAGAATGACCTCAAACCTGTTATCCTCCTGTCTCAGCCTCCCAAATACTGGGATTATAGGAGTGCACCCCCACACTCGGCTTCAAAGTGATGTTCTTTTAACATTGGAATGGATTCATGGGATGGGGAGGGGTGGAGTTGGAGAAGAAAGGCCACGGGCTGCTGCCCAGTTCCTCCTCTGTGGCCCACACTCCACAGGTCTAGTCCCAACTGTCACACCCCATTTGGCAGAACAAAGACCCTGCAGGTAACAACACCCTTCTTAGCAGGCCATGTAACAGCTATTTGTTTCTTAGAGCAAAGCCCTTGGGGTGATAGCATTCTCACCCCCTAAAACTGTATTTACCAACCCACACAGACATCAAGACAGGTGTTCTGGTGACCACAGCTGGATCTCTCTGGTGGCCATTACTTCATACCTTTGGGCCCTTCTAAGTGAGTTGGCCCACTCTGAGTTTGGTTCTACTCCAGGACTGAAATCCCTTTCCTCTTCAGCAAGCCTCAGGGGTGTCAGTCATTGCTCTCTGGATAAATACTGCATTAAAACTGAAAACTTTTAGCCTTTCTCTCCCCAGGATGAATAATCCACCTTCCTTCCATCTGGTCCCTGCACATTGTTCAGCTCCTCCAGGCTGCCTGCACCTTGTCCTCAGGGCCTTAATGCGTGCTGGCCCTGCGCACAGTTCTTTCTCTTTTCTCTTTACCTCACCATGTCTTCCTTCAGATCTGAACGAAAAGGTCCTCTCCTCCAGGAAGGTTTCCTAAGCCCACTGAACTGGAATGGGTATGTCTGGCTCACACATCTCCTGAGAGTGGACATCATGCTGTTTTGTTATTCACATATAAATGTCTCAGGTCTGGTTCATAAAATGGAATATCTGTTTCATATCCTGGTGCTTGGCACTTAAACAGTACTAGTGAAATGAATCCTCAATTTGTCGAATTCATAGGACTTAACCACCATCTGATCATAGGATGATATTTTAGTCCTGAGTTTGAAAGTCCAGCCTTTGCTCTGAACCCTTCCCTGCTACCTGCAGACCATGTTTACTCAGCCTCTAAGAGGCTCTGCTCTGTGGCCTGTCTGGGAGGTCTGTCTCTGGAGCCTTAGCTATCTTCAAAGGCCTTGTCTGTCTTGCCTGGAAGGACTTCAGCACCTTCTTCGTCAAAGCAGGGCAAACCATTACACTCTCCAGACTCCTCAGCTAGTTCTGTTTACCCTGGGATCTCCTCCAAGATAGCAACTCATGGCTTCAAACGCTTTTTATGTTCTCCAGATTTGGACAGACTCAGATTTTCCCCCTTCATCTTCCAATCTTTCCCTGAGATTTTCCTCCTTCATTTGCTCATGCTTTGTTACAAATGCTTTTCCGTGTGTGACTTTCCCTGCAGAACACTGACTTTATAGATCATACCTAATTCAGAGGTAAGTCTTGCAAATGCCAAGGACTGGCTGCAAAGGAGAGATAGTGAGTTTCCCGGTACTGTTTAGTTACTGACCCCTATCTACAGAGGCTTTTCTCCTTCCACACAGTGGGAGTGGGCGATTTGAGGGGATTAGATACAGTGGAGATAAACTAGTGGTGTCCTTGAAGAAAGTGAAATTGGAAAAAATGGTTAAGACAGGGTTTGAGGTTAATAGAGATATGTTTCATCACGGTCTTAGTCAGCATGCTCACAGCTCTAATCCAAAACGACTGACCACAGACTCAGAGGAAGGAAGGCTTATTTGCTTATGGTTTTTTAGAGATTTTTGGGTTCAGTCCATGTGAGGCCGGGTGTGCAGAGCTCAGGGCATGACAGCAGGAAGCAGAGAGAAGGAGAGCGTGGGCTCTGCTCTCACATCACGGAGGCTGGAAACAAGAGAGAGCCAGCAAGCAAGGGGAGTCAAAGACAAAAGCACAGTCCCTAGGGCCACACGCCCAGGGACCCGCCTTCTCCAGCCACACCCCACCTGCCATTAGATGATGGGATTCACCCACTGATGAGATTATAACCCTCATGACTTAATTCCATCAACGCTGACCATTAATACACGAGCTCTTCAAGGGGCAATCTATATCTGTCACCCAGATGCAGATCAGGACAGCATCTTGGTGAAAGTGTAAGGTACAATTATGTCTACAATTTATACACATTTATGTTTGTTGAGCATATATGTATGTGTATATGTATATGTCTGTCTGATACAGTGGTAACAAACAAGATATGATTCTTACCTCAAGGAGCTCACAGTTTTAGGAAAATGACAATCAGATGGTGAGTGTATTATACAGGGTGGTGGGGGTATGCATAAGGTCATCTGAGTCATTTTGGTGGCACCCATGTCCCCTGACCTGACACAGCTTGTGTTGATATGACTCTAGGACATGGAAACCCATTTTAAAGAATTTTCCAGTTAAAAAACTTCTAGAAGCCGGGTGTGATGTCATATACCTGTATTACCAGTATTTGTGAAGCTAAGACAGGAGGAGCACAGATTCAAAGTCAGCCTCAGCAACTTAAGGCTTTCAGAAACTTAGTGAGACCCTGTCTCCAAATAAAATATAAAATGGACCTGGGAGTACAACTCCCAGTATCAAAAACCAAATTAAAAAAAATTCTAAAACCTAAACAGCCAGATGTTTTCTGTGTCTATCAATATTATAGAGATTCTGATATTTTTTCTCTCAGCTTTCCTCAGAAATTAAGAAATTGGCTCTCGCAAAATGCCTCTACCACATCATTTATTACTGTGTAATAAACTAGCACAAAATTACATCCCCAAACAAAAAACAAGCGTCATCCCCCCTCCCCCAAGTTCCAGGGGGTCGGGTACCCAGGTACAGCTCAGCCCTAGGGATCTCACAGCGTGGCCAGCTCAACTTAAGGTGTGATTAGAGGCAGGTGGACAGGATCCAAGAGAACAAGAACACCCATGATGATAGCCCTGATTGTGTATGACGTCACCACTCAGAAATGACATCCCTTTACTTCTGTCATATCTGTTGGTTAGAAGTCAACCACTAAAGCTGGCCCATCCTCAGAGGATGGGATTCCTCAAGGGTGTAGACACCAGGGAGTAGAGATCCTTGGGGACCATCTTAGGGGCTGCCAATTGTGCCCCTTCACTCCAATCCCATTCTCTTCCTATCTCAGTGCTTTTCTTCCTAATTCAGGATGTGCTCATGAAAAAGACTGGTGATTGCTTCCCTTTTTTCTCTGAGTCACTGAGAGTGGGGAATGGCCTTAAACCATGATTGCCCTTAGGATGTGAAACCACAATCACTCTGCAGAGCCAGCTGACCCTCCCAAGCCCATGCTGAAGTCCTGGGCAGGTGGATACATGTAGGAAGACATCTCTTCCACAAGCATTCAGCTAAAGGGGAGCTCTTCTGCAAAATAGAACTTGAAGGCTGTGCCATGATGCTACTAAGTAGTCTGGTCAGGACTCAGAAAACAATACCCAAAGTGTAGCACTTTGGCATGCTGAATACTCTGAGCTGAAGGAAAGAAAGAGGCTCAGAAGCAAAATCTCTCTGACTTTCTCCAGTCCTTCTTTCTCCAGATTCTCTTTCCCCCTAAAGCAGGCCATAAACATTAAAATTTCTCTTCCCAAAGGTGGTCATTTGGGGGTGGCTTTCCCTTAAATCCAGCAATAAAGCCTAGCTGGGTGAGGTGGCACAGGCTGTAATCCAGACTACTTGGGAGCCTAAGGCAGAAGGATTGCAAGTTTGAGACCAGGATTGACAACTTAGTGAGACCCTATTAGTAGGAAGGAAGGAGGAAAAAAGGGGAAGGGAAGGAAGACAGGCTAGAAATACTACTCTAACCCAGCTCTAGACCAAAGTGCACCCAAGTTTCAAGTATTCCTGGGGCTCAATACAATTCTTAAGATACACACTTGCATTTTCTTTTACAATTCCCATTTAAAGATAGTAGTACTACATTAATTGTGTTTCCCTGTAAACAGGCTAAAGGAGTTTAATCAAGCTTCTTTTTCAGTCTTCAAGTGATATTTGGTGTTTTACTAGTATGAACAGAAATACGATTACATGTTAGAGATATGCTTAATGTTCATAATTCTATCATTCTGTTGGTTTTGTAATTTACCAGAGCAAAATGTGGAGACTGGAGATGAACTGGAATACTTGTACAGAAACTCAAGGTTATGTTATGGAAATGCTCAATACACATCATTAACAATTCAAACACTGAATACTTCCTATCAATAAACTGGGGAGAGGGAAAGTGTCTGAGATAATACATCCAGTAAAACTGATTTATCTAGAAACTTTAACACATTATTGAAGTTTGATTTCCATGGTCACTGTTTTAATAGCTTTATATCCAAGCATTTGATATCAAATAAATAAAATAAAACCAGACATTTACCAGATTTATTGGTCTTCTCTTCCAATATGAATACAAAGTAGAGAATAAGCAAGGAGGGGTATGTTTACTGTTAACAAAAACTAACATGTGAGTTTTGTAGAATCCTTTCTAATGCAGTCAGACTAAGATGAAAGCTTCCAATATGCAAAACTGGAATGACAACAGAAAACATAACATTGCTGAATCTGGGTTTAAACCTAATTAAATTATGAGATGCATGTGTCTGTTCATGAAAATTATGATATGAAAAATAAAGATACATGTGAACACACATTAGAAAGAAAGAAAGAAGTACTACTCTAATTTCGCCCCACCTTTCTGTGTAAGACCCGGCAAAGAGAAATGATCTGACTTATCTTGTCTGGTAGTATGTCATAAAACCCTGGTTCTAAAAGGGATCCTGCCTCAAACCTGGGAGGCTAGCCACTCAGAGAGGCCAAGAAGAACATGAACAGACAGACCTTGCTGGGTCACTATCCCTGTTGTATATTCCTTTTAGATCATTATTAGATCATGCCCTTTGAGGACAAAAACAGTTTGGACAATCACATTTATACCTAACTGCCCATCCTTTATCAAACCTAACCATAAAAACAGTTTTCCCTGAGTCTTGGAGACTTCATTTGTTAAGGCTTCAATGTCACATAAAACTATATTTAAATAAATTTATTAGGAACTGGGCGTGGTGGCTCATACTTGTAATCCCAGCATTTGGGAGGCTGAGACCAGAGGATCCGGGTTAGTGGCCAGCCTCAGCTGCCTAGTGAGGCACTCCACAACTTAGTGAGACCCTGTTTCAAAATAAAGAATAAAAAAAAATAGGGCTGGAGGTGTAGCTCGGAGGTAGAATGCCCCTAAGTTCAATCCCCAGTACAGCAAAAAATAAATGAATAAATAAATAAATAAAAATTAAAATAAATTTATTAGGTTTCCTCTTATTCATCTGTCTTTTGTTAGAAGGAGTGTTGGCTGTGACCATTGTGATAAGGGAGGAAAGGGATCCCCCCTTTGGCCCCTACATCAGTCATCTTCTAAAAATGCTTGCAGTTCCCTTGCAGGTGCAGGACTAAGAGCTGTCTTATAAAAGAGGATGATGTCAGCCCTGTCTCAGGACTGAGCCTGGCCTATGTGGCTGCAGAAACCAAAGTGGTCTTGGTACCTCCCCCATCTTCCCCTTTTGACCCTCCCAGTTGCTTCCTAGCTCTGTAACTCAACGTGTCAGTCTCAAGTCAGCGTCCTTGTCTCCCATGAGCTCTCTGCTGGCTCCAGGCAGCCCTTGACTCTACATTAGCTGGGACACACTTTAGGTCTAACTCCTCCCTAGGGGTTAGAAGAGGCCCCTGGTTACTCCAGTATTCAGTACCAAAGCCCCAAAGTTGTCAGGTTTGTATGGGGAAGAAAAAGTTGTTTTAAACCTTGCATGGTGGTACATACCTAATCCAGGTACTTGGGAAGCTAAGATAGGATGATTGCTGGTTTGAGGACAGCCTCAGCAACGTGTTGAGACTCTGTTTTAAAGGCCTGGAGGTGTAGCTCAGAGGTAGGAGACCCTTAGATTTAATCCCCTGTACCCCCCCCCAAACACACACACACACATTGCTGTAATGTTGAGTGATGAATTTAACCTACAACTTTTCTAAAAGGTATCCCCATGCAAACATCCCATCCTAATTAAAATAGCTCTTTTCCTAACTGGCCATCTCATCCTGTCATCCATCCTCTGGTGGACTTTCCAATGTTGTAAATATGCAGAAATATGATTCTAATCAAATGTTCTTTTGTGAGGTGGGCAGTGGAGTTGGAGAGATTCCCTGGGTGAACTCATTAACAGGGAAGGATCTGGCAGAATTAGAGCAGTCAACGGTGAAGGAGAGAAAATTGACAAGGACAAGACACAAAGGCTCTTCAAAAGAAGATAATTTGAATATCAAAGGTGGAAGTCAGACCCTCAGGAAACTGATGAAACTCTTGAATGTTTTTGTAAAAATAGTTCCCTTTATCTTTCTGTCTTTGAATGTACAGTGAAGGAAGCTTACTGTGTACCATCGAATATTATCAAACAGCCAATGGCAACAAACTTGACTCATTCTTATTTTAGACTGAGAATGGGTGTGCAGTCACACCTAGAGCCACATCCATTTTATAAAAGAGCTAAACAATATTTTTACGATTTTTTTGCTTTGCTTGAAGATGAAGTTCCAGTTCCCACTATTTCCTATGATATTTTTGATGGGGTTGAAGGGATGGGGAGAAAGGAGATGCTGAAGGCAGGTCTAAGAAGGGAGAAAGGATTATTTTTTGAAGTGGTGGGGTGGAACCCAGGTGCTTGTGCATGCCAGGCAATCACTCTGCCACTGATCTACAGCCCCAAGCTATACAAAGATATTTTAGGCAGCAGCAACAGCTAACAAGATGTGGACTGGAACTCATCCTGTTGTCTCAGGTGTCGGCTCAGGCTTCAAAACTGAAGTCCAAGGGTGATCGGCATCCCCATATTCTGAGGAGAGGTACAAAAATAAGCTCA
Organism: Graphiurus murinus; assembly: GCA_004027655.1. Taxonomy (NCBI): domain Eukaryota; kingdom Metazoa; phylum Chordata; class Mammalia; order Rodentia; family Gliridae; genus Graphiurus; species Graphiurus murinus. Next base: position 15,246 of record PVLC010017576.1, read on the forward strand.
TGCACTTGCTAAGGAGAACCTGGGGTTCAAGAGAGTTCTGTGAAGAGAATTTATAAGAGAAGCAGACCACTTTTTCCCTCCTTCACCCCTGGAGAAGGGGATTCCCTTACCTGAAGCAAGCAAAGAGGTGGTCCAAGAGAACCTCTGGTTTGTCTCCTCTTCTTCCAAGGAGAGGAACAAACTGGCCTTGCACTTTATAGACAAAAGCTTGTTTGGGCTTGCAGAGTGGTGCTGCGGGAATGAACACCATGAGTTTTGGGAGAGTTTGCCAGGGTCTCCTGGAGTCTAAGGATGCGAAGACTGGGCCTGGCTCTCAGGGAATCTGCAAGCAGGAGGCTAGAATGGAGCCCGATGGCAGGCTGAGGGAGAGAGGGCGGCAGGGTATCAGGATGAGGTTTTGGCACTTGAAAGTGTCAAAAAACAAAATTGCAACAAATTGAGCCTAAACACTAAATTGATTTTTGTTAGTGATTCTAGAACCAGGCTCATTCTCTAAATTTAGCCTCCTTCTGGTGAGCTGAGCAGCAGAAGTTGGCTTTATAGGCAGAAAAGGGCTGAAGCAATCAGCAATAGGGAACAAATTACAGATTATTTAGCATGAGATTGTTTTAAGTGACTTTCCTTTGGGGAAGGGGGTTAAAGCAGAGGGCAGTTCCTTATCAGACCAGCTAAAACTGGCTTGTTTGGGGATTTGGCTACTATCTCTAATCCCAGTACTTGCCCAACCTTGGCAAACTTACTGAGGCCCTCCATAATTTAGTGAGAACCTGTTTCAAAATAACAAATAAAATAGGGCTGGGAGTGTAACTCAAAGGTAGAATGCCCACCCCTGGGTTCAATCTTTAGTACAAAAAAAAAAGAAGAAGAAGAAAAGAAAGAAAGAAACAAAGAGATAAACTGCAGCATCATGTGGTATTGCTGTTTACACAAGTGATTCCATTTTGGTTTGGTCTGTGACAGCTTACTATAGGAGCTAAGTCCAAATCGGTGGCCTCCTATAAATTTTATTTAACAAAAGCCTAATGAAGAGTGGATTCCCATGGGCCAAGTGATAGCCAAAAGTATCAGAGAGCCACCTGCCAGGGCAGGAGATTCAGTAAAAGAAAGACCAAGAGGTCAGCTAGAGAGTGTGTCTCCATGTCACAGTGCAAGGAGTCCCTGTGGTGGCGGTAGGGGAGGGTATCTCCAAAGTCCCACTGAGATGTCCTAAATCTTTTAAAGGATTTTTAGGGCTGGATTTAGAATGCAGAAGATGCCAGACACTCGGGAGACATTGGTCCTAGTTTATACATTTTAAAGTGTTTGTGAAAAAGATTTGTTATTTTATGGTCATAATTAATGCAGTTTTTCAAGCAGCACTCTGTAGAAACAAAGCTCTTCTAGCTGAGATGATAAAATATTTTAATTTTGTGTGTGTGTGTGTCTATGTGTGTGTGACACTGGGGATTGAACCCGTGAGCACTCTACCTCCAAGGTATACCCACAGTCCTAATTTATTTTTATTTTGAAACAGGATCTTGCTAGACCTGTTTAATAAGAGTCTCACTGGTTGCTGAGGCTGTCCTAGAACCTGTGATCATCCTGTCTCAGTCTCCTAAGTACAGGTATTACAAGCATGCACCACCACACCCAGCTTAAAATATTTATTTTTAAATGTGGATGTAGGATTCATCTTTGTGCTAAGTATCTTTAAACTCTCTAATCCAGAAGAAGATGGAAGCTTTTTGACACTGTGAATCAACAATGTAGTTAAAAGCCATAGGTTTAAAATATTCAAAATAAGTCCGGCATGGTGGCCTACACCTGTAATCCCAGTACTTGGGAGGCTGAGACAGAAGGATCCCAAGTTAGAAACTACCCTCAGTAACTCAAGGAAACCCTCAGCAACTTATCAAGAACCTGTTTCAAAATAAAAAATGAAATAGGGCTGGAGATGTGGCTTAGAAGTAGAATGCCCCTGGATTCAGCCTCCATAATGAAAAAAAAAATCAAAACAATTTAGGTGCCAGGCATGGTGGCACACACCTGTAATCTCGTACTTAGGAGACTGAGACAGGAGAATTGTAGGTTTGAGGCCAGTCTCAGCAACTTAGCAAGACCCTGTTTCAAAATAAAAAGTAAAAAAGGGCTGAATATGTAGCTCGAAGCTAGAATGCCCCTGGGTTCAATCCCTAGTACACAAAAAAAAAACCAATTTAAGTTTTGACCTTGGAGGGAAGGTGAGTTGCTGAATCGACAGGGCAGCTCCAGAGGACAAAATCACTTTGTTTTGAAGCAGCTCTTTTCCTGGGTGCTGGATTGTAGTCTACAGCAAACAGTCACCGCGCACTGAGTGGTCAGTATAATACACACCTCCACAGTTTCTGTCTAGGGCAACTGTCTTTGATCACCCAACTAGTCTGGGAAATTGCCCTGGACTCTCCTGTCCTTCCTTTTGCTTTCCATCCATGTCTGCAGCCACCCAGCAGGGTCTCTTCCCTTGTCCAGGTGCCCTCTTTAATGGACAAGACACAGAATTGGGCTACCTAGGCTTGACCCTTGATGTGGGGTACGCTGGGCATGGCCAACTCATGCTCTCTGGCTGCCTTGCTCTTGGCTGGTCCTGGAGTCACCTGTCAGCACCTCCATCAGCCCACATCCACTCTTCCTGGAGAACAGCCCGTAACTACAACAACTCCTGTGTTATAGGGCGCCATGTAACAGATGGGCAGTGACATGGAATGAACAAAACGCATTTCTCCAAAAAATATGAGATTCTAATTTGCTCTTTTTTCTTCTTCTCATAAATATCTCCCCAAAGAAGCCTGTCTTAATCCATTTTCTATTACCCTGACAAAATACCTGAAGTTGGATACTTTGAAAAGAAAATAGGTTTATTTAGCTCACAGTTTTGGAGGCTGAAAGTTCATCAGGCAGCCCCATCTTCTTGACTTCTGGTAAGAGATGTGTGGCTGAATCAACATGGCAGATTACACTGTGGTGGGGTCACAGGCAAGAGGGAGTGATCACATGGAGACAGGAAGCCAGAGGGATTCGGGGGCCAGACTTGCTGTTTTTATAACAATTTGCCCTCACAGGAAGTGACAGGGTCCTGCAAGGATTACGTTAGACTATTCTGAGGGTGGTGCCTATGACCTAGCCGCCTCCCACTGGGTCCCACCACCTCAGCCAGGCCTGCTGGTGCACACCTGTAATCCCAGTACTTGGGAGGCTGAGACAGGAGGATCACAGGTTCAAGGACAGCCTCAACAACTTAGCGAAACTCTCAGCAACCTAGTGAGACTCTGTTTCAAAACCAAAACATAATAAAGGGTTGGGGCGTAGCTTGCAGGTAGAATGTCCCTGGGTTCAACTCCCAGTATAATAAATAAATAAAAAAATAAATAAATAAATAAATAAATAAATAAATTCTACTACCTCAATATTGCCATATTTGAGATCAAACTTTCAGCACATACTACGTGTGTGTGTGTGTGTGTGTGTGTATTACAAGGGATTGAAGCCAGGGACATTTTACCACTGAGCTCCATCTCCAGTCATCTTTTATTTTTTATTTTGAAACAGGGTCTTGCTAAGTTACCACACACTGCTAGTCTCCAACTTGCGATCCTCCTGCCTCAGCCTCCTATGTACTGGGATTATAGGCATACTCTACCATGCCCAGCCAGCACATAACCTTTTAGGGGACATACTCAAACCATATCCAAACAATAGCAAAGCCCTTCCGAATTTACGGTATGCTAGAGATGTGCCTTTGCATCCTGATTTTTGCAGTAAAAACTAGCAAAAAGGAAAAAAAACCATCACCAAAAAATACTATTTTACATTTTCTAAACTCCCAGCGGATGGGAGTCATTGTGAGTATATTAGATTAGAGCCTCCTAATCTTGCTTACTGAGAGCCCTACCCAGCTCCAGGGGGAACCAATGCCTCCCAGTCCCCATCTGGATGGTGTCAACAGCTCTTTTCTTGCATGAAAACCACACATGAACATAAATTTGGATTTTTTCCCCCTCTCTTAATTTTGGAAGAAAAGAAAAACATGCAGAGTAAGGACCCAGTTATGTTGTTAGACTGATTATTTGGCTTCTGCCTAACTCTTGGTCTCATGGGAGTCAGAGAGGAGAAGCCTTGGTAAAAATTAGATCAGAGTTTTTCCTTTCTGTAAACACAACCTGAAAAAATGTAAAGCAGCTGAGCTGGCAGTCTTTGCCTGCCCCCAGTGCAGACGTCTATGATATCAAAGAAAGTTTACTTAGAGACATTTCAACTTGGGTTTCCTGTGAATGAATTGGGCAAAAAGTGAATGGATAAGACCTGGTTGAGGCCAGGTTTCCTTCATTTACACAGTTCACTAGAAACCAGAGCCCTTTACTGAATATAGTGAGGCTTTGTTTGGAAGACAGGTTTGAGGAGTAGAAGAAACCTCACACCACAAAGTCCTGGATGTATTCTGTACTGAAATACAGTTTCCCTGGCCTTCAGTCCCAGGCCAGATGTTAAGATTGGTCTAACATTTCAGAGAAGGTTTTTGGACAGCGAGTTTTTTCTCCAAAATTAAGGTGCTAATAATACAAACTATATGGCCATGGTAGCTCAGGCAGCTCCACCTTGACAACATACAGTTTGCAGAATACTGCTTTTATTTATAGCTTTATATAACTGAGGCTCTTCAGGCAGATGCAATAGTGATGTACACATGTTCTCACTCATGCTATATGGTCCAAAGTATGTTTAAAAATAAAAATTCAAGCCAGGTATGGTGTCACATGCCTGTAATTCCAGTATTTGGGAGGCTGAGACAGGAGGATCACAGGTAAGACCAACATCAGCAACTTAGAGAGACTCTGAGCAACCTAGGGAGACTGTTTCAAAACAAAAAATGAAAAGGGCTGGTAGTGTAGCTTGGAGGTAGAACACCCCTGGGTTAAATCCCCAGTATCACAAAATTAAAAAGGCTAAAATTCATTAAGTTGTTTAGATTCCAAGATCTATTACTCTTATACCTAACCCCACGTAATATTAGTATTTTTTTCACCTAAGTCAATCTGCACACCTTCATTGAATACCTGTGAGGAGGGTAGAGTTCTCAGGCTGCCATAAGGAAGCTTTCCCTGTGGTCCTTGCCCTCAGGAAACTTTATTAAGGAGATGCCAAACTGTGTGAAATGTTAGTAACTCAAGGCAGGATGTGATAAGTGCCAGATGAGGAAGGAAGGGAAGATCTGGAGAAATTTAATTTAGAGAAAATGAAGGGCATGCAAGAGATGAGGCTTCCTATTTCTACTAGATTATGAATCCACCTACAGAAGAAAGAACCTGGGAGTTGGAGGAAGTAGGATTTCAGCTCATTAACAGAAAGACTTCTAAATTAAGAAACTTAGTGAGGTTGCCCAAGGCCTGCAGAAACTGAGTAACCATCTGTCAGAGAAGCTGGACAAGAACTTTCTACATTGAAAAAAACAAATAGCTTCTAAGCTTGGCTTGGTCCTATGAAACAGTGACTGCAGCATAACTTAATCTGGACCTCCCAGGGGATCTACACTGAACCTCAGAGGATGGGTGGCCTCAAATGGTTGGGCCGTCCCTCCAATGTGCTGCCATGCCACACCTCGCCCATCAATTTATCCTGGGAGAGTCAACCTAGAGCAAAACCATTTCTATAGTCGCCAAGGCAGGAACACTTAGCAAAAGATCCAAGATAAATGTGTTCATGGTACATTTCAGTGTTAGGGTTCGAATGTGGAATGTCCCCCAGAAAAGCTATGTGTTGGCAATGTACCAATGTTCAGAGTCAGGGCTCTAATCTCCTCAGTGGATGAATCCCTTGATGGATTAATCATTGGAGTGGACTTACTGGGTGGTAACTGTAGGCAAGTAGGCAGGGTGTGGCTACTGGAGAGAGGTTGCTGAGCATGGCTTCGGGGGACTCTATTTACCCCGGGTCTCCCTCCTGCTCTCCTGCCCCTAACCCCGCTTCCTGGCTGCTTGAGCAGCTTTCCTCTGCATGCCCTGCCACTCTGATGTCTCTGCCTTGCAGACAGCCAACCATGGACTGAACCTCTGAGACCCTGAGCCCAAATGCACCTTTCCTCTGCTAAGTTGATCATGTCAAGTGTTTTGGTCATAGCAGCAAAAACCTAACTAAAACAAATTGAATGATGATATTGAGTAGCTAGGTATTTGGTAGGTAGTGAGGGATTGGGACTCCCAGAAGATAAAGGTTAAGAAAAACAAAATCCAGACCCCGCTTCTCCCCAAAAGGAAGGAGATTCCATGTTGTTCATTGGATCGGAACACAAATAAATGTGGAGGAATGAAGCCAAGATGTCAAGAACCAAAGATCTATGTGCATCAACCATAAACCTGTGGACTGTTGTCATATATAGGCCGGGGAACAAACATACAGAATAGTCTCATGACTTCGGTGAATTAACATCCATAGAGGACAAATGAACCAAGTCAAGAAAAACAAGATGAAAAAACAGAGACTTTCTTCCTTGGTTAATGTCTATACAATGGGGCTTCAATCGTATATAAAGCCCTATATCAGCACCAATATCAGCTACGCTCTCAGAAACCCTTGCCTGTGTGGGAGCTTTAGCCCTGCTGCTCTCTTTGGTGGATTGAGTGGACAAAGGTGGAGTGCAGCTGACAGTGCGTGACCCGGGCTATACTCAGCCAGCGCAGAAGGCCGAGCTGGACTCTGGAGTCTGCCAACAGCCCTAGGGGCAACCTCTTTGCTTGCTTGCTCCTTTACAAAAAACTTCCGACTTTCACTTGCCTAGTGTCTGTGGATTTCATTCTTGGACCCTGTGAGACAAGGACTCAGTAAGAAATTCGGTACCAATATGAAGCATGAAAAATATGAATACCTACAACTTAATTTAAAACATTTAAAAATAAGATGGATTGATGGTGGATAAGACATAGATCTGTGATGAAACATAAAGCAAAATGCTAATTATAGAATCTAGGTGCCAGGTATATGGATATTCACTATACAGTTTTCAGCTTTTTTGTATGTTTGAAATTTTTTATAATAAAATGTTGGGGAGGAAATCCATGTAGCTCTCACTGTCAAAGAGAATAAATATTTTTTAGTTTTCACAAACTTGCAACACTACAAAAATATAATAATGTAGATTTATTGAGTTCTCACTGTTCACTGAACACTTTGTATATAGTTGTAAGTACCATCCTCTTCACTTTGTGGGAGGAAACTGAGGCACAGAGCACATAAGACATTTGCCCAGAGACAGGATTAGGATTTGAACCAGGTCCCTTGACCACACTGGAGACACAGATGGAGGCCTGGACTCTTTTTTTTTTTTTTTTTTTTTGTACCTGGGACTGAATTCAAAGGCATTTTACCCCTGAACTATAACCCCAATCTGATTATTTTTGTGGGACTGGGAATTGAACCAAGGGGCATTCTACCTCTGAGCTACACCTCCAGCTTAATTTTTATTTTTTTGTTTTGAAACAGAGTCTCACTAGGTTGCTGAGGCTCATCTCAAACTGGTGATCCTCCTGTCTCAGCCTCCCAAGTACTGGGATTACAGATGTACACCTTTATGTTTGGCCCCAACCCGATTTTATTTTTTATTTGGAAACAGGGTCTAACTAAGTTCCTGAAGGTCTCACTAAGTTGCCAAAGCTGGCCTTGAACCTACGATTCTCCTGTCTCAAGCTCATAAGTACTGGGATTACAGGTGTGTGCCACCAGGCCTGGCTACTTGGCATGAAGGCACTGGACATTTGGAGGAAAGCAGAGAGGCTGGAGGGGGCCAGCAGGCCAGCCTGTCCTTCCCCTCTACTGGGCTTCGTGTGGGTTTGGTTCTTCAGTTGTCCTTAATTGTTAATGCACACCCAGACTGCCACTCAGGACTTTTCATCTCACTTTTTTATTGTTGTTTTTAAAAAGTTCATTTAAACAACAAGACAGTTGACTTGAAAGGAAAACTATCTAGTATTTTTTGGAATAAATTGTCCTTACTTGAAGATAAATTGCTATACATGTACCAGCTGTATACATAAACATTATAAAATTATCCTTGCTTTTACAATGATAAATGAAAAACATTAAAATTCTCTGATCAAATACGGCCTACAAGGGTTTTTCTTATGTTTTGTTGTTGTTATTGTTTTTAAACAGAGTGAAAGAATTTATTAGAACATGAAGAGCTGAATGAGCATGCCCCAATGTAGAAAAAGGGCGTTTTCATAGAACTAGTAGTTTTCCTCATCTTATCTCCATCTGATGTTGGTCAAAACACAGCACTGCCAATTTAGCTTTGTTTAAATGAGTTTACTTCTGCACCTACACCAGTTACTTGTACAATAAAAGGGAAGGGGGAGGGGACAGAAAAGAAAAGAGGGACTGCACTTTGTCCTCAGGATGTGGTGGAAGAAATTGGTGGTTTCCCAATTAAGACTATTCCTGTCCGCAGGTACCAAGTAAGTTCTGGAATAACACAGCAGGCCTCCTGACTGCTGCTGGAACTCATCAATGGCATCGTCAGCCTCTGTTTGCACCAGGGCAGATGTGTCTGTTTCATTGACTGTCTGCCCATCGAATCGGAATCTGGTCTGCCTCGTTGACAAGCTCTGTTCACAATAGGCTTGCATGCCTCTTAATCTTAAGCTGCAGAACCATGCTGCCCGCCACCTTCGCACTAAGATGATCCTGTTTCCAGTTCTCGGTCTCTGCTCCTTCCGTGGGCTTTTTGTCTGCCATGGCAAGGGCTCTGGGGTCTTCTCAGTGGCTGCTGCTTCACAGAGAGGTCCCAGATTGCCCCTCCCCCAGTGGGTTTTTATCTCTTACTGTCCCTATTGCTTTCAGTCATTTGTTGAATGTATGAAATATGAATAACACTCGCCTAATCAAGTTCTTGAGGAAGTTTTCAGCTCCCCTATGGTTTGCAAAAATAAAAAATCATTGAAAATAAAATACTCTAACCCCTGCTGTTTCACATCAAAGTCCCTGCATACATACCTCTTGAATGCGATGGGAGCTGGGCAATCAGCCCTGACTGTTGTTTCTCCAGAGGGCCTGGAATCCCAGCTCCAGCCAGCCACCTGCAGGCTTCCTGGGCTACACAATACTCCTTTGCACCAGGCAGGGCCACCTGCTTAGTGCTCAGATTCAGCTTGTTGGCAGCTTCTGTTGTTTATTTCCCTTTTCTTCCACCTTTCAAAAGGAAGGGAGGAGGATGCCTCCCAAATCTAGAGAAAAGGAATTAAAGCCCAACAGGGTGGCTTCCCCACCCCCACCCAACATCTCTTGGGATCTACCACTGCCCTGGAATAGAGAGCAGGAAAATAAATGTTTTAAGGAGCTCAAAGTTCCCAGCACAGAGAAATGGTAAATGTTTAAGGAGATAGAAATGCTACGTAGCGTGGTTTGATCATCACACACTGAACGTATGTATCAAATTATCACACCATCCCCCACAATTATATATAAGTATTAGGTGACAATGAACATTTTTTTAATTTTTTCAAAGATAAAAAAAGAGAGAAAACTTTAGAAACCAGTGCCAGGGAGTAGAAAATGGATTGCTCAAGGCTGGGCCTCTGAGGCTTCAGTTAGCCCTCAGACAATATCGTCCCCCGAGCAGGACCCTCAACCTCGAGGACTCAATGGAGACGATAATCACACGTTGCTGGTTCAAGCCTCTTTTATTGTACCTCTCTCTCTCTCTCTCTCTCTCTCTCTCTCTATATATATATATATATATATATATCTGGGACCGAGGACGTTACCCAAGCAGTAACAGTAACAGCAATCGTTCTCTTAACCCTGACAGTAACAGTCTCTCTGGCCGCAATTGTCTCTCTCACCCCACTCTCATTCTCCTTAACGGTTCCCCTTAATCGTTCCTCTCCGTAACCGTTCGTTCTCTGGGAGAGAAGTGGAGTACTCTTAAAGCCAAACAGAGCTTGAGCCGCGAGGTGGCTGCATACAGCTCTCACCTGGGAGCACTCTCGGGCCACAGGCTCTGGTGTGCTGGTGCATGCACTCTAGCGTGGCGCAGCCCTAGGATGTTACCACCTGCAGCTGCTCCTGGCACTCTGCTAGGCGCCGTCTTGAGGCGAGGTCTAGCCGGGCCCAGCTAAGATCCCGACAAGACAACACAGAGATCCAGCAGGCTGAGGACAGGTGGCTTCCAGAGGCCTGCAGGGAGCTCACCCAGAGAGCTAACCAGGGTCATTGTTCCAGTTTCACCGTGGAGGTGTCTGGACGTTACCAGAACACACAATTGTTCTGGTGATGGGGGTTCAAGAGGCTCACACAGCCCCCCCCCCAGGCTAGACAGAGTCTGTCAGCCTTTCCTACCACTCTCCATGCAAGAGCCAGAGCTGGCCTGGCACATGGGGCCTTCAAAACCAAAGCAATGTGGAGTCAGAAGGTAAAAGGCTTAGAAACATGGAAAGGAACCTTAGGAATATTCACCCCCACCCTTTTTCTTTTTGTAAAAATTGTGGTAATTATATATAACATAAAATGTATTGTTTTAGCTATTTTTAAGTGTACACTTTATTGGCATTCAGTACATTTACATTGTTGTGCAACTCTCGTCACTACTCAGTCACTACTCATTTCCAGAACTTATTCAGCACCCCAGAGTAACTCTCTAGCCATTCAACAACACAACCTCCACTTTTTAGCAATGAAGAAATGCAAAAGGACACAGGCTGGCCTGATGTCATGTAGCTACCACAAGGGTCTACAATCCTGGAATCAAGCCTTCTGTCCCTTACATGGTCTGATTCCTTATAATAAGGATTTAGGGCTGGCGTCCTGGGTTTTGGATTTGATCCCCAGAACAAACAAACAAAAAAACGTTAAAAAATACACACACAAAATCACCAAGCACTCAACTGCTTGTTATGAGAGCCACTTTTCTGAAATGTATTGGCAAATAAGAGTATGTCTAAAAACAGCAGGCCAGATGTGGAAGGACCTGGACCTTGACCCTTATAAATGGAAGACTTTGGTGATGGGGGATACAGGACAGTTGTGGGTGTTGTCTTCAGGGTTTTAAAGTAGAGTATAGAGAAGAGGTTCAGCTTGCCTGGTTTTGAAGGGTAGGACTGGAATGAAGGGTGCAAGCGGCAGCAAGGCCATTTCTGTTGGAAATATTGCCACATGTTCTAGTAACTCGGTTCAAGTAGCAGGCCGTGAGCTCCTGTGTGCTGGGGGTGTGCAGCAGAGCTGCTGGCCATGGCCACGTGTGCTGGTCTGATGTGGGAGGACTCATAAGGCCGAGGAGGGGTCCCTTCTGACTGAGACTGTGTATGGAGTGGGAGATGATGTCTGAGACTGGTGGACCATCCTATCCCAGTTCACACACTCCTGGGCTGGGTGCAATGGTCTGGAGTCCCGAGACTTCAGAAGCTTTTGATGGGAGGGTGCCCCTGGCTGAAGCTGATAATGCATAGGGGACAGTGATAGAGTGGTTGGACTGTGTACTCTCCAAACTGCAGGACAGGACCTGACATGAAATCAATTTTGTGGACACACCAGCAATCTTCAAAAATGAAATAAAATTGAGCAGAACTTGTCAGACTACAACACAACAGACACAGTAAGGGTAAATAGGACAGTGTTTTTCAAGAAATACTTTTGGTTATATTGTGTATAGGTATGTGTATCAGGTCAATGTAAAATGTATGTTTTATTGTGGGTTTAATACTTTAATTTAAAAGATAAAAGCCCCACCATGGTGGCACACTTCCCAGTTATTTGGGAGGCTGAGACAGGAGGATCACAAGTTCTAGGCTGGGTAACTTTTATTTGTCTCAAAATAAAAAGGGGGTTGGGATGTAACTCAGTAGTAAAGTGTTCTGTCAGGTGAAAGATCTTGGGTTCAATCTCTAGTAAAACACACACACACACACACACACACACACACACACAAATAAAAGTTATAAGCAAAGCACATCTGAGGGGCAGAAAGAACAGTGTATCAGCTTTTTTGTTTTTTTCTTTTACCTTTTGGTTAATATATCACCATGAAAATGAATTTTGGTCCCCAGAGAGAAACCTTGGATGTAGAAAACTAAGCATTTATGCAACCTCTACATACACAGACTGCCCAGGTATTTCAGTTGTATGTGCAATTATTCTACTTCCTCATCCCTTAAATCAGGGCTGGGTATGTATGCTGGTCAGATTCCCCTGGAGGCTATAATTAAAAGAAAGCTGCTAAGAAGTTCTAGAGAGGGTTTTGAAGGAAAAGGCAAATCATGGCAAATTTTTGGAGCATACTGCACACGAGGATGTCTACAGTAAGACTGAGAAATGACTACGTATGGAATAAATGTATACGTGGTGTTTCCAAAACAAAGGCTGCTGCTGCTGCTTTATGATGACTCCCTCCCACAGTGTCAGGTATGCATAACAGATCTGCTTCTGTGTGTCTGGCACCCCTTCCTGATTGTGACATCAGCATTCACCTGCCTCTACTGTGGACAACTGTTCCTGTCCTGCTGCCCATTTCCTGTGGCTCTAATGGAGTTGCCCATTACAGTATCTTGCCCCATCCCCCGACTTCAATGATGGTCCCTAAGGAAGGCAACAGACCCACGCTGGGCCATCAAGCTGTTTCCCTAGGACTTACTCAGTCTTTCCAATGGGATGGCTAAGCTTGGAATTACATCACATCACGGAGCTGCCTCTGACTCCATTTTCCTCCAGCCACAGGGGTGCAGAATTTGGAATAAAAAAATATGTGTTCAGGTCCTAGAGCCAGTTTTTAGTAACTGTGTTCAAGATACCTAACTTGCCCACACCTGAATCTCTTTATCTGTACAATGGAAGTAATAAGATATATCCCTCAGGGCATTTGTCAGGTTTAAATGAATTAATTGTCAGAAAATGCTTTGCATAATGATAAAATGCTGTCTAAATGTTAAGGATAATTTCTAATCCAAATACCTTTTTCTTTCAAAACAGGAGTCTTCTTCATGTGCCTTGCCAGTCAATCTGTTTTATCCCCAATGGGCTGTTATTCTGATTTCTATCATCATAGGTTGTTCAGGAAACCTAGATTTGAAGCCCGGTGCTGCTAATTATTTACCACCTGATCTCTGAGCTGTACTGTTATACTTCATAAAATGGATTAAGAAAAAAACAAAAACAAAACTTCAACCAGAGCCAGTGTTGATGGAGCACACCAGTAATCCCAGAGGCTGAGACAAGAATCACAGGTTCAAGGTCAACTTCAGTGACTTAAGAAATTCTCAGCAACTCAGTGATACCCTATTTCAAAATTTAAAAAAAAAAAACAAAAAAAAACTTAAAGGGCTGGGAGTGTAGCTCAGAGGTAGAATGGCCCTGGGTTCAATTCCAGTACCCCAAATAAAACAACAGCAATACAAATAAACCCAAAAAACAAAAACCTACCTTGGAGAGCAGTTGCTAAGTATGTTAGGGTAATATAAACTTTCTAATAAAGAGATCCCGAAATGGGATGAGCTAAGGAGCAAGTAATTTGTTTCTTTGTCATGAAACCACCATGGCAAGTGCTCTGGGTTGTTGAGTGGCTAAGACTGCTTCATTTTTCATCGACTCAGACAAAAGAAAAAAGTGAGAAAGTGGAGAAGGCAGCTCCTCCCTAAGGGCTGTGGCTTGAGCATGGCACAGTTGTACCTTCCGCAGGTGAGGCAATCACTTGACCTCCCCTGGCTTCTAGGCTGGGTGGCCATGTTCTAGCTTCACCTCTCAGAAGAGAACAAATTTCAGTGTAGAGCCACAGCACACGGAGTAAACGAGGTAACATATGTAAAGTGCTTAGAATTTTCCCTGAAACAAAGTAGTGCTCATATCTGAGTTGCTATTATTATTTCTCTCATGCAATAGAAATCAGAAAATAAAGCTTTTCTAGTGAGGCCACAAAATGACTCTTTCTAGGAAAAATGTACTGATCTCATGATCACAATCTGCCAGCTTCCCTTGGCAGCTTGGAGCATATCTCTCAGTCCCATTTCCCTAACATCCTTTATTCTTCTGTCCCAAAGAGCTTCTAGAATGTTTCCTAGCATGACAATCTTGAAAGATAAGCCATGGAGAAAGTCCAGTTTCATCTGCTGACATGCCCCCTTTGCTTATGGGATGAGCTAAGAATAGAAGACAATTAAAAGATGATAGATGGACATCAGATTTGTAACATTTCCCAGCCTTGTTTTGGACACACTACAAACCCATACAGACTAGTGTGGAGACCCTTGGCATTTTCTCATGCTAATTCTAGCACTGACTCCCTCGTGTCCTGCTGGTAGACTAGTACTAAGAGGGTGTGTGGTGGAACCTGGCATAAGAGGATAACTGAGATTGATAGATGGTAAGCCATTCAATGCCATAAATAATGCAGGCCTGAGTTCCATTAGCCATGAAAGTCTGCAACAAGAAACTAATGAACTCTTTAGTTATAAAGTCCTAGCTATTTAGTCTTCCAAGGAGGCAGAGCTCCTAATAAATACTCTGGCAGAGGGTATAAGCAAGAGGTAGGCTGTATTGTGTGGCTGGTGGAGTATATGGAAGAAAGACCACCCACAAGGCCATGATGGAAGAGCAGTGGGTGTGTGGCTTGTTCATGACCTCAGCAGATGGGCTGCCAAGGAAACAGAATCCTCCACTGCCTTTCTTGTCCTTTCCTTCATCCTCTGGACTGCCCAGATGCCTGCTAGGTATTGGGCCACTGCTAAAGACAGCCCACCTGCATTTGGTTCATCCACAAACCCTACTGGCTCCATAAGGACCTGTGAGTATCAACATGAGTAAACAATTTGCAGGCTCATCTGTCATCTGTGAATAAAATATGATTTCTTCCACCTGCTTGTTAGTTTCCATCTGTGGCCAAATAAGTGTAAGCATTTCTTGACTGCCAGGTGGGGGGGTAGTAGGAATGATTCTCTCCTCTACATGGAATATGAAGAAAAAAATGGGGGAACCAAGGGCACTTATAAAAGTCTGGTTTGGGGAAAATTGGAGGCTGCCTAAGGCTGTATCTACCCATACAATGCAAAGTGGAAGTAATTCGTCTCCACTTTGGGCTAATGTTCTTTTATAGAAACATCTAGAAACTCACAAATGGGTTACTTTTATTATTTATTTCTAGTTTGATTGCCCCAGAATATTTCCCCTAATTTTCCACATCACTTCACTTGTCTAAGCAACTTACAAGGAACTCAGTGACATGTTTCAGATCTCAAGTCCAAGATATATGGCTTCTAGAGGTAGGGACAGTGCTTGGCCCACCCCAAGTTGGCCTTTGCAATGACTTTGGGAATCAGGGCCACATTTAGGGGAGTGTGATCAAGAGAATGCCATGTCATCTGGAAACCAAGAGCCAGAGAGACTACACCATAGATTTCCAAGGGAAGCACCCAAAGAGAGGAAGCCTAAGTTAGAAAACTTCAAAGCCCCAGCTGGATGGTATCCATGGAAACCGGGGAAAACAAAGATAACAAGCCAGCCTTACTTGCAGTGCAGAGAGAATTGGAGCTAAAAACAGGGGCTCAGTAATGTCCCTGCACAATCTGCTGAGACACTTGCCAGCCCTGGAACACTTTTCACCTTGGCCTGGAGCCTCAGAATCCATCCAGCTCATGATTAATTGCAGGAAAGATCCTGGGAAACAGATCAGGAACAGAAAGTGGTTTGTATTAGTGTGATCATTAAAATTTGATTAAAAGCTGGACTTGGCTAGTTACCTTTTGAACACATTTGTTGAGCAATTTTTAAAAAGTGGTTCCCAGTCTTCCCGACCATGAATTCTCCTTGAATTCCCAAGTAATATTTTGAGGCTGTGCTGTACAATGGGTCAGAGAGAATGAGTTAAAGCAGCTCAGTGGACTGGGACCTTTGATGTGGTGATGTGGAAAGCAAAGCCACAGAAAGGGCCTTGGGCTTCAGGCAATTGGTGAAAACCTTCCTAACTTTCAGCAGCAATGAGTCTGATTGATTTGGATCTCTCTGTTTTAGGGTAAACCAGCATAGAAACAACCTTCAATTTACATATCAGCTAGGCATTATATATTAGTAAGCACGAAGCTAGGAATTTATGATATTTTTCCATAGTTAGGGTGCCACAAATTCTTATATTTTGGGTGTTACCTTGGATCACAGTTTTTCTAGAAGCCTCTAGTCCACCCATCCAGCCTTCTCTGAGGACTACCTCGCTCAGTGTTCTCTGGCACCTAATTTTGTGATTGCTTTCTTGTATCTATGCCCCTACATGATTGTAAGTTCATTTTGAAAGAACTCTCCAAGTTTAGACCAAGTGCTTGGTCTTGTAAGTGTTCCATAAATATCTGCCAAATGAGTGGGGGAAAAATAGTGGTTAAATTTCCAGCTTTTCCATAGAAATCTATATATGTGAACCAGAGAAAAGTAAAACCCTGACTCTTGTTTTTGCTGGGGATTGAACCCAGGACCTCATGCAAGCTAGCCAAGCACTCTGCCACTGAGCTGCACTCCCAGGCCCCTAACTCTTGTTTTTGTTTTGTAGATTTTCCATATGTGACAGTTCCTAATAGTTAAATAGATTTGCATTGCTTCTGTGGGAAAATGCACCTTGGCTTCCAAAATTGTGTTCAGGGCCTTTAGTGAAAACAGTTGCTTTCTGCCTCCTCATCTGCTCTGGCTCTGAGAGAGTTCTCTTCCTTTCTTTTCTTTATAAATGACACCTGCACTTAATACATAAAAAGGAGTGTCTCCTTGGGTCACAGCAGAAAGGACTCTATACCCACGTTCATAAGCAGAGCAGTTATATTTTGGGGAGCATTCATTGAGCAATAGGTTTGTATCTTGGGAACTGCCTCTCTCTTCCTGCCTGCCTTTCCTTCTCCTCATGTTCTTCTGCCTCCTATTTCTCCTTCTTTTCTTCCTCCTTCTGGTATTGAAAAGAAGAAGGAGAAGGAAAAAAGAATGATAAGAAGGCAGTTTCAAACATTTATTTTTCTCTTGTAATAAAATCATTAAGAATGCTCAATTCTGAGCTGGGTATGGTGGCACAGGCCTGTAGTACCAGTATTTGGGAAGCTGAGACAGGAGGACTGCAGGTTTGAAGCCAGCATGATCTTAGGAAGAACCTGTTTCAAAATAAAAATAAAACAGCTGCTCCAGCCAGGCATGATGGCCCACACCTGTAATCCTAGTACTTGGGAGGCTAGACAAGAGGATGGCAGGTTCAAGGCCAGCCTCAGCAACTTAGAAAAACCATTTCAAAATAAAAATAAAATAGGGCTGGGGGTGTGGCTCAGAGGTATAATGCCCCTGGGTTCAATCCCCAGTACAAAAAAAAAAAAAGCATGCTCAACTCTCAGTCTATTCTCAGTCTGCAGTTAATAAAAAAGAAATAGCTATTTCTGTCCCTTTGAAGGCATGGGTTCTTTGTTTTGTTTTGTTTTTTAGCACCATGTCCTTTGTGCATTCCTTAACTTTGCTCTTGCCATCTTGCAATATGCAAACACATCTCTTTCCATCCTGAGTTGCATTAGCACAGGGAAGTTTTGGCCCCAGTAGTCTGGACTGTGGACATTTTTAGCTACTTAACTGTTAGCTGGTGTTATTGGCAGCTGGAGTATGGAGATTTGGAGATAGCAAAGGTATAAGAAAGTAAATTAAATAACTAAGAGGTAAAGACTGGTCTGCCTTGAAGGCAACATCTAACCCATTTACATTTTATGAAAAACATTTACATAGCAAAAATAATATAACTAGTGAATATTAATTTAGCCAAAATGTGCTATAGCTGTTTGGAAGGATGGCGTATGAAGAGAAGGGAAGGGATATATTTTGGAGGGGAAGCATGGAAGTTATTCAAGAGTCAATTGTAACTCTTTCCTAGTAGAAAGTCAGTAGATAATGTCCAATGTCTTAAAATCGAGAAATAACCCCCCCCCTTATTTTGTGGTACTATGGATGGAACTCAGGGGCATTCTACCTCTGAGCTACACCCCGGGCCCTTTTTATTTTTATTTTGAAAAGCAATCTTCCTAAATCACTTCCTGATGGCTTTGAACCTGGGATCCTCCTGTCTCAGCCTCCTAAGTACTGAGATTATAAGCATTCACC
Organism: Graphiurus murinus; assembly: GCA_004027655.1. Taxonomy (NCBI): domain Eukaryota; kingdom Metazoa; phylum Chordata; class Mammalia; order Rodentia; family Gliridae; genus Graphiurus; species Graphiurus murinus. The sequence continues at coordinate 33,333 of PVLC010017576.1, forward strand.
TCTGGTGAGCCCTATCACTATAAATTAGGACCATAAACAGCTAAACAACAGAGGCCAGGTGTCTGAAAATGGTTTTGCCCTGGAAAAACTCAATCTTTGAGTTTAATTACCATGTTTCTGAGATTTCTCCTTCACCTTCCCATAGAGTTTTTAGCTCATTTCCTCAGACTGCTATCTTGTAGCAGAA
>PVLC010017577.1:0-26730 GCA_004027655.1 Graphiurus murinus
AAAAAAAAAAAAAAAAAAAAAAAAAAAATATATATATATAAAACTATTAAATTTAAGATCATGTATGGTTATGAGGTAACATATTTGGATCATTTGTAGTATGCTTATATAATAACATTCAATATATAAAACACCAACTGGTTGTGGTGGCACAGCCTGTAATCCCAGTACTTGGGAGGCCGAGATAGGAGGCCACCGTGCCCAACCAAAATGACTTTTTATTTTTTGTATGACAAATATTCTTTATTTTTTACTTTAATTGGTGCATTATAGTCTCAGATCATAATGTAGTAAGTAGTGTTAGTGACATATGTACACAGCAGTTGGTGAGTTTCTCACCTGACTCCATCCTCACTAGCCCCTTCCCTCTACATGATAGTGAGATTGGTATTCTCGTGTATGCACATAATGTCCTTGAAGTGTTTCCTTCATTAATTTTCCCTCTTTCCCACCCTCCCCTAGAACACATCTCTTTGTTCCAGTGGGGTTTCTCCATTTTAAGATGACTTTTTAAAAATAACTTTACTAAAATAAATAGATAACAAAGGGCTACCCACTATTCATTTTCTGAGTGTACTGTATTTGGAAGTTCAAAAAATGAAAAAAGAAAAAACTTAAAAAATCCAAAAACCGAGCCGGGCGTGGTGGCGCACGCTTGTAATCCCAGCATTCGGGAGGCTGAGACCGGAGGATCCGGGTTCGCGGCCAGCCTCAGCTACCTAGTGAGGCACTCCGAAACTTAGTGAGACTTGGTTTCAAAATCAAAGAATAAAAAATAGGGCTGGGGGTATAGCTCGGAGGTAGAATGCCTCTGAGTTCAATCCCCAGTACCACAAAAAAAAAAAAAAAAATCCAAAAACCCAACCTGTGGTTTTTAAACTTCAGTGAGTATATATCTTGGCAGTGATAGTATTGTCTACCAAAGCATAGTACTACAGACCTCTTAGATATTATAAATTTGATAATCTGACACAGCAGATTCTGAAATTTTCACATTAGAGACTTTGTCTTCACTGCAAAGTAAATGTCTGTCCTAAGTTAAGGAGAAAGAAGCCTGAGGATCGATCAAGCTGTTAAAGGAAAATTGGCAGCATTAGTTAAATATTGCTATTAGTAAACTATTAATCAACAGTATCATTTTCTAGTTGGGCAGGGTGGCACAGGCCTGTAATCCCAGTACTTGGGAGATTAAGACGGGAGGATCAAAGGTTCACTTGCCAGGCTCAGCAATTTATAGAGAGGCCCTCAACAACTTTTAATGAGACCCTATTTCAAAACAAAAAATAAAATAGGGTTGGGAGTAAAGCTCAGAAGTAGAATGCCCCTGGTTTCTATCCCCCTTTCTCGGCAGAAGTGTATGTGTGTGTAAATGTATGTGTGTGTAGTCTTAATTTAATATGAAAGTTTGGGGGAAATTTTTATGTTTCATATGAGTGAATATTAAACTATATTCTTAGATCTATGAATATTTTAAGGGCTTATATTTTCCAAAGGAGAATTACTAGCAGGGCATGATGGCGCAAGCCCAAAATCCCAGTACTTGGGAGGCTGAGACAAGGAGGATCCCAGGTTTGAGGATGGCCTTACTAACTGGTTAGACCCTCAGCACCTGAGTGAGACCCTGTTTCAAAATAAAGAATAAAAGGGCTGTAGGTGTAGCCCAGAGATAGAATGCCCCAGGGTTTAATATCTAGTACCACCACCACCACCACAACAAACGTAATTGGAAGCTTATGTTTGTAGAGCATTTCAGAAGTTTAACATAAAGGGAGCAAGTCAAAGTTTAGAACATGGGAACAACCTCACTATAATTAATAATCCTTGCTAATAATAAAGTTCAGTGAGACCTATAATTAGTCATTTATAGCATGTTATATTTCTGACCCATTTTTCTAAACTGCTTGTGTGTAAATACTTTCAAGAACAAACTAGCCAGGTGTGGTGGTATACCCCTGTAATTCCAGTACTTAGGAGGCTGAGACAGGAGAATACAAATTTGAGGCCAAACTCAGCATCTTAGCAGGACCCTGTTTCAAAATAAAAAGGGCCAGGAATATATAGCTCAGAGGTAGAATGCCCAGTATCAAAAAGAAAGAACTATTGGCAATTGGGGGGGGGGTACTGGGGATTGAACCTCAGGCATTCTAGCTCCGAGCTACACCTCTATCCCTATTTTTATATTCTTATTTTTGAAACAGGGTCTCACTAGGTTGATGAGAATCTCTACTTGCTAAGGCTGTCCTTGAACTTGAGATCCTCCTGTCTCAGCCTCCCAAGTACTGGGATTACAAGTGTGCACCACAAGCCGGGCGTGGTGGCGCACGCTTGTAATCCCAGCATTCGGGAGGCTGAGACCCGAGGACCCGGGTTCGAGGCCAGCCTCAGCTACCTAGTGAGGCACTCCGCAACTTAGTGAGACTCGATTTCAAAAATAAAGAATAAAAAAATAGGGCTGGGGGTGTAGCTCGGAGGTAGAATGCCCCTGAGTTCAATCCCTAGTACCACAAAACAAACAAACAAACAAACAAAAAACAAAAAGCAAGTGTGCACTACCACGCCCAGTTGTTATTTTTATGCTGAGAAGATAGAATAGCAGCTAATAACCTAGATTTCTCATAACATTTTTATAGAGCCAGCTCTAATTTAAATAGTAATTTAATAGAATAATTTAAATAATAATTTAATAGTCATTAAGTAATATTTTTTGTTATATTATATTTTAGCTGCCTATGTGAATACTGTAGACTTCTTTAAATGAAAGCTGTACCAGTGGCTTTAAAGTAATTAAATCTGCTATTGCTGAAGCTATTAGGCATTCAAGGAATCTGGCCATCATTGCTTTTGTTTTTCTTTGTGTGTGTAGTACTGGGGATTAAACCCAGGAGTATTCTACCTTTTAGCTACATTCCAGGCCCTTTTTATTTTGAAACAGGGTCTGGCTAAAATTGCTGAGTGTGGCCTCGAACTTGTGATCGTCCTGTTTACAGACCTGATTTAAAAGTCCCATTTACTGTAATCCCTTTGCTTGGGAGGCTGAGACAGGAGTATCGGCAGGTTCGAGGACAGCCTCAGCAAGTAGTGAGATCCAAATCGACCTATCGAGACTGGGTTTCCAAATAAGAAATAAAATCAGACTGGGGGTGTAGCTCAAGGGTAGAATGCCTCTGGGTTCAATCCCCAGTACCACACACCCCCAAAAAAGTTTAGCTGGGCATAGTGGCACATGCTTTTAATTCTAATACTTGGGAGTCTAAGACAGGAAGGTCACAGGTTCAAAGCCAGCCTCAGTAACTTAGTGAGGTCCTCCACAACTTAGTGAGACCTTGTGGATTTTTTTTTTTTTTTTTTTTTTTTTTTGGTGGTACTGGGGGCTGGGGGTTGAACTCAGGAGCATTCTACCTCCCAGCCCTATTTTTTATTCTTTATTTTGAAACAGGGCCTCACTAAGTTGCGGAGGGCCTCACTAAGTAGCTGAGGGTGCCCGTGAACCCGATCATCCGGTCTCAACCTCCCAAATGCTGGGATTACAAGCTTGCGTCACCACACCCTGCTCAAGACCTTGTTTTAAAATAAAAATAGGTTTGGGTGTGTAGCTTGGAGGTAAATTGCCCCAGGGTTCAATCCCCAGTAAACATAAACACACGGCTCTTTTTATTTCTTATTTTAAAATAGGGTATCACTAAATTGCTGAGATCTTGTCTTGACCTCCCAAGTACTGGGATAACAGGCACATGCCACCACTTCTGGTTAAAATTTTTAAATTTTTTTTTTTTTTTTTTTTTTTTTTTTTGCGGTACTGGGGATTGAACTCAGGGGCATTCTACCTCCGAGCTACACCCCCAGCCCTATTTTTTATTCTTTATTTTGAAACCGAGTCTCACTAAGTTGCAGAGTGCCTCACTAGGTAGCTGAGGCTGGTCTCGAACCCGGATCCTCCGGTCTCAGCCTCCCAAATGCTGGGATTACAAGCGTGCGCCACCACGCCCGGCAAAATTTTTAAATTTTGAAACAGGGTCTCAGTCGCAGAGGGCCTTGCTAAGTTGCTGAGGCTGGCCTCAAACCTGTAATCCTTCTGTCTCAGCCTCCCAAGTACTGAGAGTACAGGTGTGCTCCATGTAGGGCACTCCAAATATCCAATAGTAATACAAGGACCTAACTTGATTTTGGTGATAATTTTATCTGAGGGAAATTCAGGAAACTTTCTTTCTTTCCTCCTTTTTTTTTTTTTTTTCAGTACTAGGGATTGAATCCAGGACCTCATATATGCTAGGCGAGTGCTCTTTCACTGAACTATACTCAACCCTAAGGGTACTCTTTAACTTTGAGGGTACTCTTTTATTTTTGGCTTATTTATTTTTAGGAAATCCAAGTCATAGGTCCTTTCAATTCATAGATGTTTGGATATATTGAAAAGGTAAAACTAGCTGGGCGTGGTGACGCACATTTGTAATCCCAGTACCAGAGGAACGTGGTTTGCTAGCAGCCTCAGCTACTTAGTGAGGCCCTCTGCAACTTAGTGAGACCCTGTTTCAAAAATAAAGAATAAAAATAGGAGTGGGGGTGTAGGTTGGAGGTAGACTGGCCCTGGGCTCAACCCCCAGTATTGCAAAAAAAAAAAAGGTAAAACTACTTTTTATGTTAATAATTGATTTGCTTTTTGTTTTTGTTTTAGGAATCACATGATGCATTGTTGGAATTTGGAAATAATAATCTACAAATATTGGTTCATGTTACCAAGGAAGGAGTGTGGAAAAACCCAGTTCTTCTTAAAATTCTATCTCAACAGCCAGTAGAAACAGAGGAAGGTAAGACTTAAAACTTTATTGATTGTATTTGAGGAGAATTAAAGAATTGAAATAGATCATGGGTTAAAATTCATCTGTTTATACCTGATCATTCTGTCTCATTTGAGTCATAGAAATTAACTATTCACATTTAATTTTTCACTTATTAAATACAGTGTCTTGGATTTTCTAGGTAGTGTTTTAAATATTAGTGCAGTGTTGGAGGTCTAACTGAGGGTCTCACACATGCTAGTTCCTTTTCACTTACTTCATTTATTCATTCATTCATCCATTCATTCATTTTTATTTTTTGTGGTACTGAGGATAGAACCCAGGGGTCTTCTACCTTTGGACTACACCCTCAGCCCTATTTTATTTTTTATTTTGAAACAGGGTCTGCCAAGTGTGGTAGTACACACTTGTAATCCCAGTACTCGGGAGGCTGAAACAGGAGGATCGCAGATTCATGGCCAGCCTTAGCTACTTAGGCCCTCCACAACTTAAACCATTTCAAAATAAAAAACATAAGACAGGGCTGGGGGTGTACCTCAGCAGTAGAATGCCCCTGGATTCAATCCCCATTATCGAAAAGAAAAGAAAAAAAAAAAGGAAAGAAGAAAGAAAGAACAGGCTCTCACTAGGTTGCTGAGGGTCTCACTAAATTGCTGAGGCTATCTTTGAACCTGTAATCCTGTCTCAGCCTCTTAAGTACTGAGATTACAAGTATGCATCACCACGCCCAGCTCTTTTCACTTATTTTTAATTTTCATTCTTAGCATTCTCTAAAAAAACTCAATTCAGCTGGGAAGGGTGGTGAACACTTGTAATCCTAGTGCTTGGGAGGTTGAGACAGAAGGATTGCAGATTCAAGGACAACCTCGGCAATTTAGTGAGGCTCTTCTGCAACCTAGTAAGACCCTGTTTCCAAATAAGAAATAAAATCGATCTGAGGATATAGCTCGGAGGTAGATTGCCTCTGGGTTCAATTCCCAGTACCAATAAATAAAAAATAAATAAATACATACATACATGCCTTGAGTAATAGTGTTCATGCAAAGCTCCTAAGAAATGAACAATCTGCTAGAGTTTTGTTTATACTTTGTTCATCAGTTGCAGCAGTTGAGGAGTATAGTACATTTTAATTTTAATATATATTAATGTGTAATACATACATTTTATTTTTGTGGTAGGGATTGAACCCAGAGATATTCTACTTCCAAGCTATTCCCCCAGCCCTATTTTATTCCTTATTTTGAAACAGGGTCTCACTAAGTTGCAGAAGCCTCACAAGTTGCTGAGACTGGCTGTGAACCTGTGATCCTCCTATCTGGGCCTCCCAAGTACTGGGATTACAGGCTTGCACTACCACACCCAGCTTTTTTTTTTTTTTTTCTTTTTGTGGTTCTGGGGATTGAACTCAGAGGCATTCTACCTTTGAGCTATACCCCTAGCCCTATTTTTATTCTTTATTTTGAAACCAGGTCTCACTAAGTTGCAGAGGGCCTCACTAAGTAGCTGAGGCTGGCAGAGAACCCGGGTCCTCCGGTCTCAGCCTCCCAAATGCTGGGATTACAAGCGTGTGCCACCATGCCTGGCTCACACCCAGCTTTTAATTTTATGCTTAATGAAACTAGTGGAATTCAGTGTTTTGTTTGTTTTTTGTGATACTGAGGATTAAACCCAGTGGCATCCTACCTCCAAGCTACATCCCCAGTTTCATTTTTATTCTTTTTGAAACAGAGTCTCATTAAGTTGCAGAGAGCCTCACTAAGTAGCTGAGGCTGGCCAAGAACCCAGATCCTCTAGTCTCAGCCTCCCATATTACAAGTGTGTGCTACCATGCCCAGCTGCTTTTGTGTGTGTGTGTGTGTGTGTGTGTATTGAACCCAGGGGCATTCTACCTCTGAGCTACACTCCCCAGCCTTGCTCTATTTTTTATTTTGAAACTGTATCTCACTAAGTTGAGGAGGGCCTCACTAAGTTGCTGAGTCTGGCTACAAGCCTGCTATCCTCTTACCTCAGCCTCCCAAGTACTGGGATTACAAGCTTGCCCTGCCCTGCCATGCCCAGCCAATGGCATCTCTTTGTAAATAAAGGCAGATGGCGGCTAAAGTATCACCTTTATAATTGATAAAACCTATTAGAGGACAGAGCCAAGAATAGTCATGTACCACTTTAATGATGGGGATATGTTCTGAGAACTTTGTCATGAATGATTTAATTGTATGAACATTAGTGTGTTTACACAGAGCTAGTCATTTGAGGTGGCTTCTTGCAATCAAGAGGTGCAGTAAATATGAAATTAAGAGGCTGCTGCTAACATAACAACAGTATACTATTTTATAGTAAACTTTTTTTTTTTTTTTTTTTGCGGTACTGGGGATTGAACCCAGGGGCATTCCAAGCTATACCCCTAGTCCTATTTTTTATTCTTTATTTTGAAACAGAGGCTCACTAAGTAGCTGAGGCTGGCCACAAACCCAGATCCTCCGGTCTCAGCCTCCCAAGTACTGGGATTACAAGCGTGCGCCACCACGCCCGGCTTAATAGTAAACTTTTTAATAAGTAGAAGGAGCAAACTCTAAAATAGCTATAAGAGAGTATAGTATCATAAGAGTGTATAATACAGCATCATTATGAAGTATCATTATTGAGTATACTATACCAAATTTTATGTGCTATACTTTTATAATACTGGCTTTGCTGTAGGCTTGCTTTCACCGGCATCATCATCACAAACATGTGGGTAATTGTGCTACATTATGATGGCTGAGATGTCACTAGGAAAAATTTTTCAAGTCCATCATAACCTTACCAGACTTTCCTCATGTGTGCAGGTCATCATCGACAGAAGTGTTGTTATGCGGCTCATTACTAGTTTAAAAAGGATCCTAGAATTAGGCAGATTCTAGTTCCAATAAATCTTGATTGGAACAGAGAAGAATTTATGTTCTGTGTGAGCAAGTCCAAGCCCAAGAGTAAAAAGGGTAGAGTTGAGTTAAACATCCCTAATATGCTTTGTCCTGATGTACTAATCAAATATGTCACTTCACCTTAGGAATTAATAGAATTAATTTTTTCACATGGAGGAACCTCAAGGAATTGGGAGATACTTTGCTCACCTAACATCCTGTGATATCCTATCTATTCAGTAAAAGATTAATTAAGCACTTACTATTTATAAGACTGAATAGGTATATGATCCTACATAGCTAAGGAACTAAGGATCACAGTGCAAGTGGCAGGCAGCCTGTGGCCTGCCTACTTTTATTGTGGATCCTTTGCCTAATTTCAGATCAGAAGACTGATCTAAAAATGAAGACTTTCTATCTCCATTGCCCCTGCAACTCAGATATTAACATATTTAACACCAAAAGTAATTGTGCTCAATAAAATAGTAACAACCATAAACATGCACATTTTTATCCTCTAAGAAACTCAATAAATGCATTTCAGCTTAGCTTTTTTTTTTTTTTTTTTTAAATTTAAAAAGGCCTATAGCCGGGCGTGGTGATGCATGCTTATAATCCCAGTACTTGGAAGGCTGAGACTGGAAGATCCTGGTTCCTGGCCAGCCTCAGCTGCCTAGTGAGGCCCTCCGCAACTTAGTGAAACCCTCTTTCAAAAATAAAATAAAAATTAGGACTCAGAGGTAGAATGCCCCTGGGTTCAATCCCCAGTACGGCAATAAATAAATAGAAAGGCTTATAAACAGTTTTTTTGTATTGAATTTTGTGTGCCCTTCCCTGAAATAAAAGTTTATAAATGAAGTATGTAATAAGTGCCAGCTATAGCCAGGCGTGGTGGCGCACGCTTGTAATTCCAGCATTCGGGAGGCTGAGACCGGAGGATCCGGGTTTATGGCCAGCCTCAGCTACTTAGTGAGGCACTCCGCAACTTAGTGAGACCTGGTTTCAAAATAAAGAATAAAAAAATAGGGCTGGGGGTATAGCTCGGAGGTAGAATGCCTCTGAGTTCAATCCCCAGTACCACACACACACACAAAATTAAGTGCCAGCTAGCCGAGTGTGGTGGCACACACCTGTAATCTCAGTACTTGGGATGCTGAGATAGGAGAATCGCAGGTTCTCGGCCAGCCTCAGCTATTTTAGGTGAGACCCTGTTTCAAAATAAAGAATAAAAAATAGGGCTGGGGTGGAGCTCAGAGGTAGAATGCCCCTGAGTTCAATCCCCAGTACTGAAAAAAAAAAGGTGCAGCTGACATTTCTGCCTAGCTTAATCAGTAAAAGCATAATGGTATGTGGTTAAAAAAGTAAAATGCTGTGGGAACTTCAAAGGGGCTGAGACTGTGTAGATAGCATGCCTATTTTCAGGTGTGTTGCCTCCTTTGGGGATTTGTAAAATTGCTTCCAGCCTTGTAGAGCAGAGCCTGATGTTAGACAGAATAGGATATAGAGGAGACAGATGTGACAGGAAATAATAAGGAGGAATGAAATTAGAGTTAATAAAGAAGCAGGGCATAGTGTCTTATGCCTGTAATCCCAGTACTAAGACAGGAGGATCACAGGTTCAAGGACAGCCTTAGTGAGTAGTGAGACTCAGCAAACTAGTGAGACCCTGTTTCCAAACAAAACATAAAATGGGCTGCAAGTGTAGTTCAGAGGTCATGCTTCAGTGTGCGCACCCACCCACACACACACCACCACCACCACCAACAACAACAAAGAGTTGTGAGGACACAGTAGCTAAATTGATTTCCTTGAGGAGAGGAGGCAGCAAAGAAGAATAACGCCAAAATTTAATTTTTGTATAATTGAGAGAATACCATTATTGAAAAGAAAGGAGCTATTTGAGTGGATGGTATGATAGTGAATTCATTTTGTGGACTTTGATAACTATAGGACTAAAATGAAAAAATCCAATTAAATGTTATCTGTTATCCTTTCATGCTTTCTGACCTTGACTACATATATTATGGAATGTTTATGGAATTTAAAACCAAAACCACATACCAGGCTGGGCATGGTGATACCTTTCTGTAATCCCAGTACTTGTGAGGCTGAGATAGAAGGGTCACAGGTTGAGGCTAGCTTCAGCAACTTAGCAAGACCCTGTTTCAAAATAAAAATTAATATAGGACTGAGAGTGTAGCTCAGAGGTAGAACTCCCCTGGGTTCAATCCCCAGCAAAAAAAACAAAGGTAAGAAAAAGAAAAATCAAGGGTTTGTCCAGAGCAGTGTATGTTTAGTGCTCATTGTTGAGTACTACTCAGAGCAGCATTTTCCAAAGTGTGTACTAAACCAGGAACATATGTTTCAAAGGGTATTAATAGTATGTGCAAAAGGGTTCTCTGGTCAAATCAGTTTGGGAAACATAGGGTTAAATAAAAGTGAACAGTTTTCTTTATTGCAGGACTGTTCAGAGATTTGACCAAGGAATCCTTTTTTTTTCTAGGACTACCTCTCAGGTCTTTTGGTCGGTGGAACACACTTTGAGAAATGCCTGGTTTAGAGGAAAGAGCACCACTGGCTTTGGAATCCTTGGCAAGTTACCTAACTTCTCTGAATATTAATTTTCCTAACCTTAAACTGGGGACAATAATACTTGCCTTGGTGGTGGTGTGAAGAATAAGTGAGAGGTATATAAGAACATTTAGCTTAAAACTTGGTATCTCATAAGTGTTCAGTTAATAGTTGTTAATATTACATAGGTTACTTGTTTCATCTGCTTTCACTTATGCTTTAGTTCATTTCACTTCTTTCTAGTCTCATCAAAAAGTAAAGAAAGAAAAGGTCAAATAATTAACTTTAACAAAATATTGGTAGCTTTATTAAAAGGTTTCATATTCAGAATAAAATTACTAGTTAATGTGGAAGTTATTAACAAGTTATTTCCCTCTCATCTCTATTAGATGAGATTGAGGTCAGAATAAATATCCACTTATATATCAGCTGAATTTATACTAACTGAAAGCAAGCAAAAAAAGGTATGAAATGTTCACCTTAAGTCTGATGTGTTATGTAGTAAGTTATCAAGTTATTTTATTTTTCCTTTTTTCTAGTAAATAAATTGATTGCACAAGAAGGACCTTCCTTTCTGCAAATGCGAATAAAACATTTGTTGAAATCTAACTGCATCCCCCAGGCTACTGCTTTATCAAAACTCTGTGCAGAATCTAAAGAAATTTCACATGTGTCATCTTTTCAGCAAGCATATATCACATGTTTGTGTTCCATGCTCCCTAATGAAGATGCTATTAAAGAGGTAAGTAAATTAAATGACTGTTACATTCATATTTACTGCAGATTTAATAGATTTGTACATGGTTTACTTTTTTCCATCAGAGTGAATACCCAGGATTTATTTATTTTCAGGTTACTGAAAAGTATTGCTTTAATTGTATATGTAGAGCCGGGTGTGGTGGCGCACGCTTGTAATCCCAGCATTCGGGAGGCTGAGACCGGAGGATCCGGGTTCGAGGCCAGCCTCAGCTACCTAGTGAGGCACTCTGCAACTTAGTGAGACTCGGTTTCAAAATAAAGAATAAAAAATAGGGCTCGGGGTATAGCTCGGAGGTAGAATGCCCCTGAGTTCAATCCCCAGTACCGCAAAAAAAAATTGTATATGTAACTGTTCTGCAGAATAAATATATAGTTAAATTTTATACTGGATTTGATTTGAGGAGTAAATAAAGATATTTATATGTATGTTTGGGTGGTGGTTTGTTGTAAAATATTTACATGTTAAAGTTTTTCTTACAATAATAATTTTTACTATGTTTGGGAAGTATAGACATTATTAGCAGTGGGGCAAGGGATAAACTAAAGAGAATGGAACTAGAGTTGGGTGTGGTGGCCCACGTGCGTAATCCTAGTGCTTGGGAGGCTGAGACAAGGACTGCAGATTCATGGCCAGCCTCAGCTACTTAGTGAGGTCCTCCACAACTTAGACCCTGTTTCAAAATAAAGACTAAAAGCTAGACTAGGGGTGTAACTCAGAGGTAGAATGCCCCTGGGTTTAATCCCCAGTTCTCAAAAAAAAAAAAAAGCTTCGTTAATGGATAACATGGAAAATAATAATTTGGTTGAGTTGTTTTGAACTGTTTTATCATTCACATTATATCCTTTAAAAACAAAACAAAAACTCTTGAACGGGGTGTGGTGTCACATGCTTATAATCCAAGTACTTGGGAGGCTGAGACAGGAGAATCGCAGGTTTACAGCCAGCCTCAGCTACTTAATGAGGTCCTCTGCAACTTAGTGAGACCCTGTTTCAAAATAAAAAATGAGGCTGGGGATGTAGTTCAGGAGCTCGGAGGTAGAATGCCCCTGGGTTCAATCCCCAGTTCCAGTCCCCCACCACACACACACACACACGCTAAATCATTATTTTCCTTAGAAAATTTGGAATTAGTTTTCTCTAATAGCTTTTTTTTTTTTTTTTTTCTTTTCTTTTTTTGGTACTGAGGATTGAACTCAGCAGCATTCTACCTCTGAGCTACACACTCAGCCCTATTTCTATGTTTTATTTTGAAACTGGGTCTTACTATGTTGCAGAGGGTTTCACAAGGTCTCTAAGGCTGGACAGGAACCTGCGATCCTTTTCTTTTTTTGGTACTGAGGATTGAACTCAGCAGCATTCTACCTCTGAGCTACACACTCAGCCCTATTTCTATGTTTTATTTTGAAACTGGGTCTTACTATGTTGCAGAGGGTTTCACAAGGTCTCTAAGGCTGGACAGGAACCTGCGATCCTCCTGTCTCAGCCTCCCAAGTACTGGGATTACAAGTGTATGCCATCACACCCAGCTTACTCTATTTCTTTCTTTTTTCTTTTTTGCAGTACTAGGGATTAAACCCAGGGGCATTTTACGTAAACTCTGAGCTACACCTCCAGTCCTATTTTTTATTCTTTATTTTGAAACAGGGTCTCACTAAGTTGTGGAGGGCCTAAGAAGCTGAGGCTGGCCTTGAACCTGCAATCCTTCTGTCTTAGTCTCCCAAGTACTGGGATTACAAGCGTACGCCACCACACCTGACTTTAAACCTCTCTTTCTTATACAACTGAATGCTCACTGTTCTCTTGTCTACTGTTCTTAGATCAAATCAAACTAATTATCACCTCTCTTCTTTTGTTGTTCTAGGATTGAACCTATAGGCACTCTAACACTGAGCTACACCCCCAGCCCTTTTTATTATTTTAGTTTCAGACAGAGTATCACTACATTGAAGAGGCTGTCATCAAACTTGGTAGTCCTCTTGTCTCAGCCTCTTAAGTACTGGGATTACAGGCATGTGCCACACACCCAGCTAAATCAAACATATTCTTCTCTATGAGCATTAATTCCCTGTGCCCAGAATGCCCTTCTATGAAATAATTTGGTGGTTTCCTTTCTTGCCTCCTGTATCTTCCATATTACCATATCAAAGAGGATTTTATCTGTCCTATCTAAAGTAATATTACTAACTGGGTGTGGTAGCCCACACCTGTGATCCCAATAGTTGGGAGGCTGAGACAGGAGGATCCCAGGTTTGCACCTAGCCTCAGCAATTTAGTGAGACACTGTTTCAGAATAAAATAGGGCTGGGGTTGTAGCTCAGAGATAGACCACCCCACCCCTGGGTTCAATCTCCAGTACCAGAATGAATGAATGAATGAATGAAATTATATCACTATGTCCCTACTGTACCCTGCTTTTGGTAAATATCTGCTATATTATAAATACATACTAACCCATCTAAAGTAGCCTCTACTAGCCGGGCGTGGTGGCGCACGCTTGTAATCCCAGCATTCGGGAGGCTGAGACCGGAGGATCCGGGTTCGCGGCCAGCCTCAGCTACCTAGTGAGGCACTCCGCAACTTAGTGAGACCCAGTTTCAAATTAAAGAATAAAAAAAATCGGGCTGGGGGTGTAGCTTGGAGGTAGAATGCCCCTGAGTTCAATCCCCAGTACCACAAAAAAAAAAAAAAAAAAAAATAAAGTAGCCTCTACTATTCTCCATCTTACCTGTATTTTCTTTCTTGCATATATTAATTCCATGGGGCATCATATTTGCTTATTCTCTTATTCTCCCCCCCCACACACACACACACTGGGTTGTAAACTAAGGACGGAGACATAGTTTGTTTAGTTATATCCCTACATTCTAGAGGAATGCTTTGCCACATAGGCACTCAATACTCTTTTTTGTTGTTTTTTGCTGTACTGGGGATTGAACTCAGGGGCATTCCACCTCTGAGCTATACCCCCAGCCCTATTTTTTATTCTGTATTTTGAAACAGGGTCTCACTAAGTTGCGGAGGGCCTCACTAAGTAGCTAAGGCTGGCCGAGAACCTGGATCCTCTGGTCTCAGCCTCCCAAATGCTGGGATTACCTGTATTTTCTTTCTTGCATATATTATTAATTCCATGGGGCATCATATTTGCTTATTCTCTTATTCTCTCCCAGTACCGCAAAAAAAAATAAAAATAAAAATATAAATGAAGATAAAGCCAAATATAGTGCTATGATCTAGGCTTCTGTATAGGTTGGTTGAATCATAGATCAGTGCTTAGGTCAGTAGTTATTTCAAATGGCTAGACTCCTTTATGGCCCTGGTCTTACCCATTGTGAGAAGCTTTAATCAGACACCTTGTTGAAATATGATACTTTAATTTCTTTTTTTTTTTTCTTTTTGCAGTACTGGGGATTGAACTCAGGGGCATTCTACCTTCGAGCTATACCCCCAGCCCTATTTTTTATTCTTTATTTTGAAACCAGGTCTCACTAAGTTGTGGAGTGCCTTACTAGGTAGCTGAGGCTGGCCGCGAACCCAAATCTTCTGGTCTCAGCCTCCCAAACTTTAATTTCTTAAGTGGCCAAAACAGTGACTGCAAGAATTTCTGATTCTAGGAATTTATAATTCCATTCTGGCCTTTGCATTTCTGCCTTGTTGATTTTTCAAGTGCCTGTTAACTTTTCTGGGATTAGTAGGAAACACTACTTGGATTCTAGTGGGAAAGAACATAGCCTGGACATAATAATAATCCTATGGTTTTTATAACAGTTAACATAGGACCAGAGAAATTATATAAGGGGCCCACAGTTGTATATCCACTGAGTGGTGGGCCCAGGGCTTAAATCCAAGGCAGTCTGCCTCTGCTTTGCTTTTGTACGTCTAATTTCATATGCACCGTTCAACTCATTGGCACGGGCAACCTTCTGTTACGGTTATCTCTTCCTAAATTCTGATTCTTAGAGTGAGCTGGTTGGTAGGGGATACATATATATATATAATATATATATATATTATATATATATATATATATATATTTTTTTTTTTGGCTCAGAGGGGAAATTTAAACACTCACACTTCTGTTAAGTAAAAATGAGACTTCTGGACAACTGGATACTGGATTGGATTGACTGGGAAGCATAGGTAGAGTGTGTTTCACAAGGTATCAACAGTTACAGTATGTAGAATTGAGTCCTAGCATTGTCATTTACTAGCTTACAACCTTGGGCAGATAGCTTCAATTTCTTTATCTGTAAAGTAAGCAAAAATATAGTAACTATGTCACAACATGGTAGATGATTCAAAAGGGATAAAATCAAAAGCATCTAACACAGTTCCTAGCATATCATAGATACTGTACAAATATAGACTCTAGGCCAGGCATGGTAGTACATGCTTGTAATCCCAGTACTTGGAAGGCTGAGACAGGAGGATTGCAGGTTCACAGACAGCCTCAGCTACTTAATGAGGCCCTCCACAACTTAGTGAGACCCTGTTTCAAAATAAAAAATAGGGCTGGGTGTTTAGCTTGGAGGTAGAATGCACCTAGGTTCAATCCCCAGTTCCACAAAAACAAAATAAACAAAACCAAATATAGAATTTAGAACAAGAATTCATTAGGCCTAATTCTTCAGGTTCTAATTTTTAGAACAGGGAAAAGTAGTCAAGGAGATTAATTACAGGTAAAATCTGGATTTGAGCATAGAATAGTGTGGTATAGACAGAGATGGTCTTCTGAGTTCATCCACATTTTTTAAAGCATTCCCAAGGTTGGGTAAGGAGATAGACTACTGACCTCTGATAGCAGTTGTAATATTTTGTGTTTGAGAAACTAATTCAGAGTAAGTTGTAGTAATGGGTATTCTCAGTACCTGAGGCCTGCTAAAAGAATTTAGAAGTAGCAGCAAGAATGCTACACCTTGGATTTGATTCCTTCTCATCCTATAACAATAACAATTGTTTCTTTAATCTCTTAGCCTTTATTTAAAACCTGTTTTGTTTCTAGCATTGTATTAGGCTTTGGCAAGTACAGAAGAGTGTGTATGGCCTTCCTTGCCAGAAACAGTTGTAGGAAGATAAGTACTAAGTTACATGATACTGCCCCTATGTTCAGCAGAAAAGTAGAAATAGAGAATGTCCACAGACTGACATATTTAAGACTTTATAGAAAAATTGATGCTTGAATTGGACCTTGAAGTAATGGTGGGATTTGGGTAGGCAGAAAGAACGGTTTAAAGATAACTGACTATGGTAGTAAAGGCACAGAAATTAATGTGTACTTTGTAGGGACTCACTAGAAAATACCTTGCTGAGGGCAGAAAGTGTGTTGAGACCTTGTGAGAAATAAGACCTATTGGGTAGGGAAAAGAGGGCCTCAGAAACTAGTGCATCTTAGTTTAGATTTGATACAGCAGAAATTAGGAAAGCATTAGCCGGATGCGGTGATGCATGTCTGTAATCCCAATACTTAGGCTGAGACAGTAGGATTGCAGGTTAGAAACCAGACACACAGCAACTTAGCAAAACCCTGTTTCAAAATAAAAAATTAAAAGGGCTGGGGGTAGAGCTGGTCCTGGTGGCGCACGCTTGTAATCCCAGCATTTGGGAGGCTGAGGCCGGAGGATCCGGGTTCGCGGCCAGCCTCAGCTACCTACTGAGGCACTCCGCAACTTAAAGAATAAAAAATAGGGCTAGGGGTATAGCTCAGAGGTAGAATGCCCCTGAGTTCAACCCCTAGTATCAAAAAAAGGGGGGGGCGCTAGGGGTATAGTGTGGAGCTAGAAAGCCAGGTGTGAGCTAGGCGTGGTGGCACACGCTTGTAATCCCAGTACTTGGAAAGCTGAGACAGGAGGATTGCAGGTTTGCTTTGCTGCCAGCCTCAGTTACTTAATGAGTACCTCCACAACTTGGTGAGACCCTGTTTCAAAATAAATAATAAAAAATAGGGCTGGGGGTATAGTTTGGAGTTAGAATGCCCCTGGGTTCTATCCTCAGTAAGAAAGAGAGAGGAGAGAGAGAGAGAGAGAGAGAGAGAGAGAGAGAGAGAGAGAGAGAGAGAGAGAGAGAAGGAGGAGGAGGAAAAAGAAAGAAAAGAAAGCCAGGTGTGATGGTACACGCCTATAATTCCAACACTTAGGAGGCGGAGACAAGAGCACCAGAGGTTTGAGGACAGTCTCAGCAACATAACAAGACTTTCAGCAACCTAATGAGACCCTATTTCAAAACTAAAAATAAAATAGGGCTGGGATGTAGATCTGAGGTAAAACCCTGGGTTCAATCCCTAATTACCAAAAAAGAAAAAGAAAAGAAAGTAGGAAAGCTTTGAAGGTAGAAGATGACAATATATGACGTAGTGTTTTAAGAAAACTAGACAGGAGTATACATTAGGTTTAGGACAAGAGATTGGAGTCAGGAAGAGGGAAAAAAAGACAGGATTTACTGACATGGCAAAAATAGAGGATGACTTCAAGAAACTCATAAGGCTTTGAGCTTCTTGGGAAAATAGTGGTATTTTACTTCTGACTAGAATGGCAAAGAAGGGATGGAGGGACAGGGAAGGCATAGAAAGATTATCAACTTTGTTTTATATGTGCTCTTTACTGATTTATTAATAACAAACCTGGGATTGAACTCAGGGGTGTTCTCCCTCCAAGCTACACCCCCCCAACTATTTATTTATTTATTTATTTATTTATTTATTTATTTATTTATTTATTTATTGTGATACTGAGGATTGAACTCAGGGGCATTCTATCTCCAAGCTATACCCCCTGTCCTATTTTGCAGTTTTTTAAATTTTGAAACAGAGTCTCACTGAGTTGCAGAGAGCCTCACTTAAGTAGCTGAGGCTGGCTGTGAACCCAGATCCTCCCGTCTCAGCCTCCCAAGTACTGGGATTACAAGAAACAGGCTCTCTCTAAGTTCTTGAAACTGGCCTTGAACTTGTGATCCTCCTGTCTCCGCTTACTGGGGTACAGGTGTGTTCCATATGCCTGGCTGGAAGCAGGATTTCCCCCTCCCCTCGAAGTTATTTAAATAATTCCTTTCAGTAAATGCATTGAGTTTGCAAGGAACTGTGTTATAGGAAGTATGTGCATGGGTGTGATCATGCGCGAGCGCACGCGTGCGCGCGTGTGTGTGTGTGTGTGTGTGGGCGCGCGCACGCCACACATGCGTGCTAGGCAAGAGCTCTACCACTGAGCTACATCCTCAGCCAGAAGTGTAGTTTAATACTACTCTATGATAGAAATTGTCAGACTATGACCTGCAAACCCAAATCCACCCAACAACAGTCATGTTACTTAATGATGGGGATATAGTCTGAGAAATGCATCATTAGGCAATTTCATCATTGTGCTAATATCATGATGTACTAACACATGCCCAGATGATAACTTACTACTCATCTAGACTGCATGATATACACTGTCACATATGCAGCCTGTAATTGATGAAACATCATTATGCAACCTGCAACTGGACCTATTTTTGTGAGCAAAGTTTTATTGTTACACAGTCGTGCCCTTTTATTTATTGTCTATGGCTGCTTTTATGCTACAATGGCAGATAGTTGTAGCAGAGACTGGTAAAAGCTAAAAATATTTTTTGTCTGCCCCTTTACAAAGAAATATTTGCCAATCCTTGCTCTATAAGAACTATATTTTTCAGTCTATTACAACCGTTAAGTGTTACTTAGTTTCGATGGTGACAGAAGCCAATATTGTAATATTTTCAAGGCCCTACATGTATTAAGCTAATTATGAGTCCACGCCAGGCAAGAGTGCAGGTCACCTGGCTCCTTGGGCCTACCTTCTTTCCACTGTACCACCACCCTTAGTTTTTTTGTACTGAGGATTGAACCTAGGGGCATTCTATCTCTGTTACACTCCCAGCTTGATTTATTTCTTATTTGGGTTTCACTAGGTTGCTGAGAGGCTCACTAAGTTGCCAAGGCTGGCTTTGAATCTGCGATCCTCCTGTCTCATCCTCCCAAGTACTGGGATTACAAGTGTGTACCACCATGCCCAGCAGATCTTTTTATTATTATTATTATTATTATTATTATTATTATTATTATTATTATTATTATTATTTTGTAGTGCTAGGGATTGAACCTAGGGACATTTTACCTCCAGAGCAAAACCTTTAGCCATTTTTTATTTTGAAACAGGGTCTCACTAAGTTGCTGAGGCTATCCTCAAACTTGTGATCCTCCTGTTTCAGCCTCCCAAGAAATAAGCCTGGTCCCAGCCTTATTTTTTTATTTTTTATTTGGAAGCAATGTCTTGCTAAGTTGCTAAGGCTAGCTTCGAACCTGTGATCCTCCTGTCTCATCCTAAGTACTGGGATTACAGGCATGTACCACAACACTCAGCCTCTTAGATCTGTTTTGATTGGAAATATCTTGGTGGCATATCATTCCATTCACATTTTGTATACCAGTACAGGGGTGATTTAAAATATTTTATCATGATTTGGATTAATTTGTTAAATATATCAATGCAAAAACATTTAGCACACATAAATTTCTACCTCTCCCTGGTGCTGGTGTTAAACCCAGGGCCTAGCTTATACTAGACCATCACTCTACCATTGAGCTACACTCTCAGCCCCATAAAAATATTTTAAAAAAGAACACTGGTATTATCATGATTAGTCTTTTATCTAGTTGTTTTCTTTTGTAATTGGCAACAGAATTAAAGAGTCTTTGCTTTGTACGAGTACTAATGAAATCACTAGATATTCATTAGTTAGAGCATAAAATCATATGTTCTAAGATAACATATTAACACATTTGCCATCTTCAGCTGAGTTTAGAAGAGTTAAATTAACTTGAGCAACAGCAGGAATAAGTACTTTGTATGTTGGCACCTGTATGTATCCCAGTAATGGGGTGTATATTGAGAAAACACTGCTGGGGACAATTTTGCCAGACACATACAATTAATACTAATTGATTGGGTCAGGCTTAAAAGGCCTGGAAGGTCTAGAAGACAGAAGATGGCCACAGAATCCTAAAGTTTTAGATGGTAATGCTTCATTTATATGAATTGAATGAGATTATATTGCTATTAATTTTACATGTAAAGGGATTTTAATGAAAATTACAGACTCAACAGTGGCCAAGTGGATATTTTCTATATTGTCTTATTATTGGAAGGGGAAATCTTTGCAAAGATCAAGGGTAATGTTTTAAATATGAAGTGCTTCTATTATTTTAAAGAGCCAGGAACTGTCATCAGAGTTTTTGGTACAACATAGGGATCCATCTCAGTCATGATCCCTGAATGTCTCAGTGTCTGATATGGTTGATAGACACAGTAACAGAGACTTATTTCTTCTTTTGATGGGGAGAGGGAAAGACAAACAGGATCTAATTTACTCGCCAATCTAATACTGTTGGGAATTGACAATCACTAGGCACAAATTATAAACAGAACAAATACATTTAAACAGGACCCTGTGGGAATTCATCTTGGGAGTAGAAGGAAAAGTAAACAAGAGCATAGAAATTCTAGGTGTAACTTAAATAAGAATCAAGATTAAGGTGAATCCTGAATAAGGAATTGTTAGAAAATGTGTAATTACATTTAAAATCACAATCTTACTTTATCCTTGTCATATGGGAAAATGAAATATACATTCAAGAAATACATTAATGGAGCTGAGCACAGTGGCATACACCTGTAATCCCAGTACTTGGAAGGCTGAGACAGGTGGATTGTAGGTTTAAGGCCAGAGCAGGGTAACTTAAAAAGACCCTGTTTCAAATTTCAAAATGTGCTTGCTTGTAATCCCAGCATTTGGG
Source organism: Graphiurus murinus (assembly GCA_004027655.1). NCBI lineage: Eukaryota > Metazoa > Chordata > Mammalia > Rodentia > Gliridae > Graphiurus > Graphiurus murinus. The sequence continues at coordinate 20,830 of PVLC010017577.1, forward strand.
AGGCTGAGACTGGAAGATCCAGGTTTGAGGCCAGCCTCAGCTACCTAGTGAGGCATCCCACAACTTAGTGAGACCCTGTTTCAAAGTAAAGAATAAAAAAAAAATTTTTTTTTTTCAAAATGTAAAAATATGAGTTGAATGTGATGGCACATGCAGTGGGTGTAGCTGAGAGGTAGAGGAAGGCAGGGAAGAGGTAGAAAGAAAAGAAAAATACAAAGCCGGGCGTGGTGGCGCACACTTGTAATCCCAGCATTCGGGAGGCTGAGACCGGAGGATCCAGGTTCTTGGCTAGCCTCAGATACCTAGTGAGGCACTCCACAACTTAGTGAGACTCGGTTTCAAAATAAAGAATAAAAAATAGGTCTGGGGGTATAGCTCGGAGCTAGAATGCCCCTGAGTTCAATCCCCAGTACCGCAAAAAAAAAAAAAAAGAAAGAAAGAAAAATACACTAATGGTAGAAAGACTGTGTGAAGATTTTGAAGAGTTGCCTATTGAAATATTAAAACTCCAAAAACATAGTCCCTTTAAATAGTTTTGAAAAGACATCTTCCCAGGACTTAGTATGCATCTGGATTTTACTTTTAGTCTCACTTTTATGTGTGAGCATTTTGGTTGATGTATGATTATATTGGAGAGGTCACTGTGGAGAGTCCATTAGATACTTCATTTTTAAGACTCCAGGAAGACATTTCAGGCTTCTCTATTTTTTGTTTTTGTTTTGTTTTTTCTTTTCAGTACTGGGGATTGAAGCCCAAGGGTATCTACTTCTGAGCTACAACCCCAACCCTATTTTTTTATTCTTTATTTTTGAAACAAGGTCTCACTAAATTGCTGAGAGCCTAAGTAGCTAAGCCTGGCAGCGAACTCAGATCCTTCAGTCTCAGCCTCCCAAGTACTGGGATTATAAGCATGTGCCACCACACCCGGCTCTTAAATAGAGGTTTTAAGTAGAAGTATTGCCGGGTATGGTGGCACACACTTGTAATCCCAAGTACTTGGGCGGCTGAGACTGGAGGATCTGGGCTCACAGCCAGCCTCAGCTACTTAGTGAGGCCCTCTGCAACTTAGTGAGACCCTGTTTCAAAATAAAGAATAAAAATAGGACTGGGGGTGTAGTTCAGAGGTAGAATGCCCCTGAGTTTAATCACCAGTACCACAAAAAATAAATAAATATATTGATGACTCTTCCTACCTCCCTTCTTTCCTTTCTTCCTATGTTACTATGTTGCCCCATCTGATCTGGACCTCCTAGGCTCAAGAGATCCTCCTGCCTTGGCCTCTGAAGAAATTGGGACTGCAAATGTGTGCCACCACACCTGGCCATTTCTCTTTGCCTTTTTTTTTTTTTTTAGTACTAGGGATTGAACTCAGGGCCATTCTACCTCCAGACTACACCACCAACCTTATTTTTGTTGTTTATTTTGAGACTGGTCCTGAACCTTTGATCCTCCCAAGTACTAGGATTACAAGCATGTGCCACCACTCCTGACTCTGGCCGTTTATTTCTTTAAGAAATATACCAGCTAGACATGATGTCGCACACTTGTAATCCCAGTACTGGGAGAGGGGGTAAGACAGGACGATTGCAGATTTGAGGGTAGCCTCAGCAAGTAGTGAGACTCCTTATCAACCTAGTAAGACCCAGTTTCAAAACTAAAAAAAGGGAGGGGGAGGGGCTTGAGATGTAGCTAGGAGGTAGAACACCCTTGGGTTTAGTCCCCAGTACTTTTAGAAATAAATTTCCATGGCATCTTAAAAAGTTCAAAAGTGCCTTGGCAAGGTGATTTTACTTCTTGCAAAAAGTGATCCTGCCACCATTAAAGTCAGGCATGCAGGAATAACATGGGGGAAACTTACTGGGTCTTTTATTTCTAATGGGGTGGGTGGGGGAGGGCTCCTGTGCTATACTCCTATTGGTGGGAGCCTTAGCCCCACAATCTTTACGCCATTGGCTGAAGGGGATACCAGGGGAAGGGTTGGCACTTAAAATTTACAGGAAATGCTATCTTTAAAAAATATATATATATAAGCTCACACAAGATTACACAATCAATGGTGGCTTTTAAAAATGGAGCTTAAGTCAATCTATTCCTTTGATAGAAAAGATCTAATTATATTCTCACAGTACCACAAAAAGGGAGGGAAGGAGGATGAATACTGATAAGGACACCAGTGCCGGGCATAGTAGGACATGCACACCTAGAATTCCAGTACTTGGGAGGCTGAGATAGACAGGAGAATCGTAGGTTCAAGGCAAGCCTCAGCAACTTGACAAGACCCTGTTCAAAATAAATAAAAAGGAGATGTAGCCAGGTAAAATGCCCCTGGGTTCAATCCCAGTAAAGGAAGTCCGAGCTGGGTGTAGTGGCTCATGCCTATAATTCTAGCTAATGAGAGGATGAAGCAGGAGGATTTTAAGCTCTAGATCAGCTTGGTCAGTTGGTTTTTGTTTGTTTTTTCAGGTACTGGGGATTGAACTCAGTGGCATTCTACCCCTGAGTTGCGGAGGGCCTAAGTAGCTGAGGCTGACGGAAAACCCAGATCCCAGTACTCAGCCTCCCAAATACTGGGATTACAAGCATGCATCACCACGCCCAGCTCTGTTTTGTATATTTAATGCACAATATAATTAATATTTGTAGTGCAGAGTCATGAAATAGATTGTGTTCTCTTTTTTATTGGTGCATTATAATTATTCATAATATTGGGATTTGTTGTTACATATTTGTGCATGTACTAGATTGTGTGGTTTTTGTTTTTTGTTGTGGCACTGGGAATTGAAACCAGAGGCATTCTACCTTTGAGCTACACTTCCAGCCTGATTTTATTTCTTATTTGGAAATAGGGTCTCCCTAGGTTAATAAGAGTCTTACTACTTGCTGAGGCTGTCCTCAAACCTGCGATCCTCCTGTTTTAGCTTCCCAAGTACTGGGATTACAAGCATGTGCCACCATGCCCGGCTCTAGATTGTGTTTTAAAACAGTACAAAATATTTATATTTATATTGAGAATATAGTGGAACTTCCTTATAAGCATATATTGTCTTCTCTGTTTAACATTTTCTTATATTAAATACAGTAGCACATGCCTATAATCCCAGTACTTGGGAAGCTGAGACAAGAGGATCACAGGTTCAAGGCCTGTCTCAGCAATTTAGCAAGACCCTCAGCAACTTAATGAGATTCTGTTTCAAAAAATAAAGAATAAGCTGGGCGTGGTGGCGCACGCTTGTAATCCCAGCATTCGGGAGGCTGGGACCGGAGGATCCGGGTTCGTGGCCAGCCTCAGCTACCTAGTGAGGCACTCTGCAACTTAGTGAGACTCGGTTTCAAAATAAAGAATAAAAAATAGGGCTAAAGGTATAGCTCAGAGGTAGAACGCCCCTGAGTTCAATCCCCAATACCGAAAAAAATAAAGAATAAAATAGGGCTAGGCGGTGTGGCTTTGAGGTAGAATGCCCCAGAGTTCAATCCCCAGTACCAAAACATAAAAACAAAAACTGTGTGTGTGCATGTGGTCATATTAAACCATTAGTTAATAGAATTTAACTTTTCATAACAATGTTTACAGGAAAGTCAAATTTTTCTCTTTAACCTAGTTGTCTCATTTTTGATAGATTGCGAAGGTTGACTGCAAGGAAGTACTAGACATCATATGTAATCTGGAATCTGAGGGTCAGGATAACACAGCATTTGTTCTTTGTACGACTTACCTTACCCAGCAGCTCCAAACTGCAAGTGTATATTGTTCTTGGTAAGTATACTTAATCCATATATACCTTATTAGTATATAGTAGAGCCTTTAGGATTTATGAAAACATTATTTTGAGCCAGGCATGGTGGCGCACGATTGTGATCCCAGTAATTAGGAGGCTGAGACCAGAGGATCCAGATTTGCGACTAGCCTTAGCTACTTAGGCCCTCTGCAACTTAGTGAGACCCTGTTTCAAAATAAGGAATAAAAAAAATAGGGCTGGGGGTATAGCTCAGAGGTAGAGTGCCTCAGGGTTCAATCCCTGTTACCACCAAAACATTATTTTGTTTCAAATTTAAAGTCTTAGCAAATTAAGTAATGACGTGAATAAATCTTGCTCCCAAGTGAAATCATTTAAATAAATACTGCTAGCTTAAGCTAGTCAAGAAACAGTGAAAGGTTCCTCTTAATCGTCCCATAATCTTCCCATAGAGGATTGATGGCTCCAATATACGCCTCATACCTTGAAGATAAAATCATGTCAGTATGAAATATATTGATGTTAGAGTGTTTTCTTTTACATTATTAATATCTTCTGATAGCCTCTTGCCTCTCTTACTTGGAAACTCAGTGATGAAAAGAATCAAATTATCTAGATTTTTAGGTCAGAGTTGAACCATAAAAAGAAGTACATTTGAGTACTAATCACTTTAGCAACTTTGACACTGTATAGCTGAATTGCATTATTTTGTTTTTAATTCAATTTGCATATTGTTTGCCTACTTAGTTGCTAAAAAACAGAAACAGTAAGTGTACCCGTGGTTCTTTAGTTTTAAATGTATTGGATCTATTTACACCAGAGGGAAAAACCTGATACACAGGAAAACTCTAAAATGTAACTGGCAGTAAGCACTAGATTAATAGGCCATTAGAGAAAGGTACTCACTCTATACCACAGTAGTATGAATGGGTTGGGGATTGAACTCAGTGGGAGTATTCTACCTCCCAGCTACACCCCTAACCCTTTTTTTTTTTTTTTTGCCGTAATGGGGATTGAACCCAGGGGCATTCTACCTTCTAGCTACACCCTCAGCCCTATTTTGTATTCTTTATTTTGATTTTTTTTTTTTTTTTTTTTTGTATTGGGGATTGATCCCAGGGGCATTCTACCTCCGAGCTACACCCCCAGCCCTATTTTGTATTATTTATTTTGAATCAGGGTCTCACTAAGTTTCGAAGGGCCTCACTAAGTAGCTGAGGCTGGCCACAAACTCAGGTCCTCCTGTCTCAGCCTCCCAAGTACTGGGATTCCAAGTGTATGCCACCATGCCCAGCTCCTATTTTTTATTCTTTATTTTGAAACAGGGTCTTACTAACTTGCATACAGCCTAAGTAGCTGAGGCTGACTATGAACTTGTGATCCTCCTGTCTTAGCCTCTCAAGTACTGGGATTACAAATGTGTGCCACCCGGGAGGCTGAGACCGGAGGATCCGGGTCCGTGGCCAGCCTCAGCTACCTAGTGAGGCCCTCCGCAACTTACTGAGACCTGGTTTCAAAATAAAGAATAAAAAAATAGGGCTGGGGGTATAGCTCGAAGGTAGAATGCCCCTGAGTTCAACCCCTAGTACCGCAAAAAAAAAAAAAAAAACAAATGTGTGCCACCATTCCTGGCCGGATTTGTGTAATCTTGATCAGGAGAGCCCTGAGCATTTCTTAACCTAAGGATGACTTAAAGTTGAATATAGGGGCTGGGGTCCAGCTCAGTGGCAAAGTGTTTAGTTTACACATGTGGTGTTCTGGGTTCCATCTCCAATTCCAAAAAGACCAAAAAAAACCCCAACAATTTTAGCCAGGCGTGGTGGCTACAATTGCAATCCCAGAGGATTGCAGGTTTGATGACAGCCTTAACTAGTAGTGAGACTCTCATCAACCTAGCAAGACTCTGTTTCAAAATAAAAATAAAGGACTGGGGTTGTAGCTCAGAGGTAGAATGCCCTGGGGTTCAATCCCCAGTGACACACATACACACACACAAAAAGGTTGGAAACAGCATTTCATTTATAGGAAACCCTAGTAAAGCCTTTCATGTACTTCAGCCCTTCTTGATCTCATCTGAGGCAGTTCTGTCAATTTGTATAGTTTTGTTACTACTATTTTATATGTTACTATATTTCTTTTTGCTTTATTTTTTATTTTTTTATTTTTA